>JACEFZ010001482.1:0-37041 GCA_014155875.1 Cepaea nemoralis
GGAACACCCCCGGGGTCCAAAAAAAACTATTTGGGGGATGTTTTCCTAGCCAAAATTTACCCGGGCCCTTTTTAGTTGCCCATTGCTTTCTGGACGAGAAGTGAACGTTTAAGTCCAAATGACCGGTGTATGGGATGAACTCCTTACTCCGCCGTATATATATAAGACGATATATGTAGGTATGTCCATTCTTTATGCGTTCGCGAACGGTCCATCCAATTCAGATGAAATTTTCTACATGTTTTCTTTTCATTCCCGTGCAGCCAACTGTCATAGTTTGTTAGTGTACAATCAGCTATTTACTTACTAAAATTTAATATTTAAATTTACATTATCATTTCTATATAGCGAGGGGACTTAACTTAAGAAAAGTTATTTCAAGGGGTATAACTTTTAATAACATTGCTATATATTTTATATATAGATTGTTGCATTGTTTTCAAAGATTTATAAACTCTTTGTCTACAGTTATTTACAGGCATATGAGTTATAATAAATAATGATATAATCTTTAAGGCATTTTCAAAGTTTTCATAAAAATAATGCATCTATTTAAATAGTGAAAATTTTCTACCTCATCTTTTTATGTTAAAAGAAGTTATCCACAGTCATGTAGGTGATTAAAACCAGTTTTCATTAAAAATAATGGATGGTGTGTGGAAGGACATTCTTAAGTTACTTTTTTGTGTTATATGAATTTAATGAGACGCTCCCCGCCTGGAGCTGGGCGAAGCCGCGCCGGGTCAGATAGATAGACAGACAGACAGATAGTCTTGAACGGGAGCTTATATGACAACTTATATGAATTAAATGAGATGCTCCCCACCAGAGGCTGGGCGAAGCCGGGCCGGGTCAGACAGACAGACAGACAGACAGACAGACAGACAGTCGGGAACGGGAGCTTATATGACTACTTATATGAATTAAATGAGATGCTCCCCACCAGGAGATGGGCGAAGCCGGGCCAGGTCAGACAGACAGACAGACAGACAAGCAGACAGGCAGACAGGCAGACAGATAGATCCCCGCCAGGGGCTGGCGAAGCCGGGCCGGGTCAGCTAGTGTGTGTATATATATATATATATATATATATATATATATATAATATATATATATATATATATATATATATATATATATATATATATATATATATAAAATTAAAGACGATAAAACAAACAAAAACTGATATATTTTAGTCACGTGAAACGTCATGAGAGTTTGGAGAGAACAATAATGGAAGGGTATATGCCTGGGAAGAGAGGAAGAGGAAGGGCCAAAGAGTAGATGGGTGCAGGATGTGGTGGATGATCTTCAAATGGTGTATCGGATGCGGGACATCTTGCTAGTGATTGAGAGGTTTTCCGGAAGGTTGTTATAGGGAGTTATATATATATATATATATATATATATATATATTATATATATATATATATATAATATATATATATATTATATATATATATATATATATCAACATGTTTCGAATTATCTTGACAGGATACGCGCCATTGTGGCTCTGGTCGTTAATGCATTGATTTACCACCCCTTATCCCGAGTTCAATCTACGGAAGTGGTGTGTTATCCTCAACAACAGAATCCTAACATCAAAGAACATATAATCTGATCCACTGAAGAGAATCCTTCCTATGTGTGTCTTTTTCATACGTATTGGGATACGGGTTCCTACTCATGTTGCTTAATTACATGTCGTCAAAAGGGTATACAAAGGTAATCATTTATACACCAGGCGTGCACAGATCTCTCAAGGCAGACAGACGTGGAATGAACAATTATGGGATGGAATGAGCTGGAAGCTTCACTACTAGATCTGCAGTTGGTATACACAGTTTTAAAGTTAGTTGCATAGCCTTTACAGGACGTTGCAGTCAACCCCAGCATTTATGGCTGTTTGTGATTTCTTGACACGTTTACGTTCAGTAGTTTGCCATTGCTTCCTGGACACACATACCACTTTCATACCACTTTATAAAAACCAACGCAAGGCGGTCTGCTGTCAAATCTCCCGCAGCTGTGTTTCGAGTGCGGCATGCGGGATTACGAACCGGTCCGTAACTCCTTCACCACAGAGCGGGTGGTATACACAGTAATCCCGTAATATATATCATTTAGACACCCCCGTCAAGGTGGTGTAAACAGTAACACCATAATATATATCATACAGACATCCCCGGCAAACTCGGTCACGATCACGTGGTTCGGGTTAGAAACAGACTCAAAAACTGGGTAGCGGGGGTTCTCTGGAAGGAGGCGGCAGATTTATATTAACCGCAGAGTGCCATCTGATACAGAAAACATGGCCCTGGCACTTTATATCATGGGAGCCTCGGTAGCATAGTGACTAGACACTCCACTGTCGACCAGGTGGTCATGGGTTCGATTCGCATCTGTGCGAATTCGGACTTTTAAATATTGAACAGCTCTCCCAGGTCGACCCAGTCAAACGTGGATACCAAGAATGTCCTTGAGAAATAATGGCGGCCAGCCTGCTACTGACTACATCACCAGCCGAGCGCCGATTGGTCTATACAAATATGAGTCCCGCACAGAATGCTCCGGAAGCCTTAAGGTGTGGAAAGGGTACTTAGCTTACCTTTAAAAAAAAAAACTAAAACTTTCTGTATACCCAATATGACGTTTACGCAACCTTCTGTTGTATGTTTGGGATATGTGTTTCTATAATCATCAAGCTGGGACATATTCTAACGAGAATGTTGGTTTCATAAGACTGGTCTGAATCCATCTCATATGTGAAAACGTGGTGCATCAGGCCAACGATTGCCGTAGACTCTGTGATGTTCTTCTATGGCCTCCATCCTCTCACGGTTTTCAGGGACACCATCACCATCATCAGCATCAACATTACTACTACCACCACCACCATAATCATCATCACAATTACCACTACCACCACCATCATCATCATCATTACCACCACCACCACCACCATCATCATCATCATTACCACCACCACCACCGCCATCATCATAACCATTACCACCACCAAAGCCATTGCATCACCATTACCACCACCACCGCAATCATCATCACCATTACTACCACCGCCGCCATTTCATAACCATAACCACCACCATCACCATCGTCATCATCGTTATCACCACCATCATCATCACCATTGCCACAACCACCCCCATCTTCATCATAATCACCATTACCACCTCCACCACCATCATCGTCATCACCATTACCACCACCATCATCATCAACATCCACATCATTCAGCAGGTCCTTTGCTGAACATCGCTGGCATCCTGGCCAGTAGAACACTGCCTTGATCCCGTGCCTGGTCTCCTGCTTCATGCATTGTTACGCCCAAGATGTCTGCAGCCTTGTGTCCATCTCCGCGCTGGTCTACCCCCACTAGTCTAACCTGCTAGCTTACCCCTACTTGTCTACTCCTGCGTTGCCTTCCAGTAACCATGGTTTCCTTCATTGTTCTATCCCAATCACTGGCGACGTTTACCATGGCCGAAGTATGTCAGTGTCGGCGAGACATGATTCCGTGCATGGACCAGCTTTCTTCCATCTCCAGATCTGGTAGAATGTCGGTATGTGTCTTCCAGGGGCCCTAACTTCCATTACTGTCGTTTCTGCATTACTGTGTGGCACTGGCGTTATAAGCGTCACTCAGTGTGTTCAGAGGAGGTCAGCATGGCCCAACGGATAAGGACGCTCGCTCTAACACTTGCGGTGTGCTAATGCCGAAGTAGTTGGTTCAAACTCTACACCGATAAGCTGGACTAAAATGTTGACTTTTCGTCTTTGACTTGAGGACGTAAATTGCAAGTGCATCAGATGTCGCAGTGTTCGCTTAGTGGCGAGGCACACTGGTAATAGTAATAGGGAAAACTAATCCACACGCACAAATGAGTCCAGTGCACTAAAAGTAGCAGCACGTATATATGGACTACGTTTGAGTTCAAAACAAGCGAACGAAAAGGAAAAAAAAAATAGTTTTAACGTGCTTAGTGTGCTGAGTCAGAACGCTGTTCTTTATATATCGAAGATATTATCTTTAGTATCTTTGGCATATGACTACTCTTAGTCTCTCAGGCAACTCTACATTACCGACTGCAGAGGTGCTTCCAAGGTAACCTGCCACATAGTTTGAGAATCCTTTGCCTAATGTAACCAAAGATAAAGTCCCCCATACAAACTGTGATTTCTCCATTTTCCCAGAGAATTATGGAAATCTGCAGACGGAAGCCGTTCATGTTTGTTTACTTTTTCTTAACCATATTACTGACCCGTATCTTCAACTTTGAACTTCTGCTGTTGCCAAGGCGACGAGCAAATGCGATATTCTCGGGAACCGGAAATTCATTGCGACAGAGCAAAGAATGCGCTGGCGTTATACAATAATAACTGATAACGTTCCATAATATAGCACAATGTCATTCTTATTTACTATTGAATGATTAACATTTTACCCCTCTCTCTCTCTCTCTCTCTCTCTCTCTCTCTCTCTCTCTCTCTCTCTCTCTCTCTCTCTCTCTCTCTCTCTCTCTCTCTCTCTCTCTCTCTCTCTCCTCTCTCTCTCCCTCTCATTCCTCTAACTTTAACTTGGCCGCTATGTTTTTTAATGCTGCGCTCAGCTCCTTGTTAATATTCTAGGCAATTTTTATTTGTACATTCAGTTGTTTGGCAATTGCTTTCTCAACGAGAAGTCAACCCTTCAGGTCCACATAATACCGATGTAGGTATTGAACCCACTACTTCGCCATCAGCGCAAAGGAAGTTTAAGAGCGAGCGTTTTATCCTCTCGCCCACGCCAAACGTCGTGTACTATTTATTTATATCTCAATATATCGTTTAGCCTGTCTGTCTCGGAGTATATTTGTGCTCTTATATCTATTTAGTTATTTAGTCCACAGATTATCCTCATTGCACATCGAACCATTCAGTCCATAAGTGCTCTGATCCCCTCCTCAGCAAATTCCGCACCGTGTAGCGGCTAACGTCTCCTGTTCTGTGTTGGTTTATTAATCTTCTTTGGCTTCCTGCGTAGTGTTCTTGTTTGGCCACACCTCTTTTAACTTGCTGTTCTCGCAATCTGACCATGGTTGTAGATTCGCAGTCATCACTTGGTTCTCGTAAACGACTTACTTCTCGTAGAGTACGTAGAGCATTCAGTATATCAGACTGGTCCATGGCTCGTGCGCCTTCCACAGTAGTCTTACCTGCAAGCCTGCTAAATTCCTTGCACACCAGCCTTTTCTTTAGATTTGTCGTTGCTTCTCATCTCTCCATATATTTCCCGGTCTATGTTTCTCTCTCTCTCTCTCTCTCTCTCTCTCTCTCTCTCTCTCTCTCTCTCTCTCTCTCTCTCTCTCTCTCTGTGTGTGTGTGTGTGTGTGTGTGTGCGATATCCCCCTCTCTCCACTCCTGCACCACAACCCCACTCCTCCTCCACCACACCCCACTTCCACCCTACCCCACCGTTCTGCTTATGTATTTATTTGCTCTAGATCAGTGGTTCTTAGCCTTTTTTGGCCCATGCACAAATTTACCATATGTCTAAATGTCATTCGCCCCTTTCCAGCGAACGAAGGAAGAAGAATTCCCCCATTTCTAAAATTGTCATCATTGAAAGGTTCATATTTTATATTCACAATATTTTATCAACACACCAAATTAATCGTATTACAATAAACAAACAGTTAAAACATCAAAGAATTATCACTTAATACACGACACCAGAACGCCAGAAAATTGTGCTCCATCAAACAATAGAAACCCAGATTATTGTGTCTGAAGCCATTTTGAGTCTGCCAATCTGTCGTCTTAATTCCCTCTGGAAACCCTAACCACCCCCCCCCCCTCCCCCTTCTCGGGTGAGGGGGAAGGGAATTCCCCACTGGTTGAGAATCACTGTTCTAGAATAAACGAGCAGCATATTTCCACCAGATACCTTGAGCGGTGGTGACACAAACGATTACACCATGTATCTAGGCAGCACAACGCTCCGTCAAACAGCTCACGAGCAAGATAATTACACCTACCACCAATGTAGTTCTTCTGGTAGGAGAAACTGGACGGCAAGCAGATATGAGAGTACAGTATTATAGAGAGGTGTAACGAAGAACTCCACAGATGTAGACAGGCGAGATTTGAACCAGCCACCTCCAATCGAAGCCGTCATCTCAAATTTAAGAAGAAAAATGTCCTAGTCATTATTCAGCTAACAAAAATCCCATCATTTCTTCCCACTCCCCACTTTTCCCCTCTTTATCACTGTTTGTCTCCCTCCCCCCCCCCCTCTCTCTCTCTCTCTCTCTCTCTCTCTCTCTCTCTCTCTCTCTCTCTCTGTATTTGTCTGCATGTATGTCTCTTTCTCTGATTCGGTCTCTGCCTGCCTCTGCCTGTCCGTCTCCTTCTCTCTTTATGTCTGTCTCGCTCTCTTTCTTTGTTTTTCGGTTTCTTTCTTTCTTTCTTTCTTTCTTTCTTTCTTTCTTTCTTTTCTTTCTTTCTTTCTTTCTTCTTTCTTTCTTTCTTTCTTTCTTTCTTTCTCTCTCTCTCTCTCTCTCTCTCTCTCTCTCTCTCTCTCTCTCTCTCTCTCTCTCTCTCTCTCTCTCTCTCTCTCTCGTCCTGATCTGTGGATAGTGGATCGTCAGGTGAGGGCAATAAATAGGAAGACCCATGTACATCTTTACACAATAAACAATCCCTCCTCAGTTGAAAATTTTAGAGTGGACTGAATATGTCGATGTCCGGGCGACATGTCAGAATACAGAAATAGCAATCTTGGAATGTAAACGAACAAATTAGGAAGCGATTGGAAACAACAGAAATGTGGTTCCTGAGACAAATGTTGCCAATTCCTTGGACTGCCAAAGTAAGTAACGACTGCCTGAAAGAGGCTAATGAAACTAGAACACTATATACAACAATAAGAAAGAGGCAAACAATTTGTGTTGGTCATGTCATGAGAAGAGGGGTATTGGAGAACATCGTGACAACTGGACACATCGGAAGAGTGGCAGAGGCAGACCAATAGAAATTATGCTGGATGGATTGAGACGGTGGCATGGAAGAATATCAACAGCGGCGTTGATCCAAAACACCAAAGACCGAGATCTGAGGAGAGTCATGAACGCCTACGCCAGCCGGCATGGCACTTGATGATGGTGATGGTGATGATGATGGCAGTCCTTCGATCCAAACATACTCAGAGATACATTCAAACTGGTGGAATTATTGGATACTATGGATATAAATAATAAACACATGACATCCATGGATATAGCCTTCCTATTCACCAACGTTCCAATAGATGAGACAGTGAAAATAATAACTGAACGCATTAAAGAAACTAAAACTAGGCATACCAACATCTATTCTGGAGAGGCTGTTATTACTATGTACCGCCAACATAAAATTCAATTTTCTAAAAATGCCGTACCGCCAAATTGACGGAGTGGTCATGGGGAGTCCTCTTGGTCCTATTCTAGCGGACATCGTCATGGAACATTTAGAAGAAAAGAGATCCTCAGACATTAAAAACGTGGTCTTCTACCGTCGTTATGTGAACGATATATTAATTATCGCCACAGACGAGCTACAAGCAACATCGTTCCAGGCCATAATGAACGTGACGCATAAAAACATCTCTCTATATATTGAACACGAACACAACGAAGCGTTGCCGTTCCCAGATATTCTAATGAGACATAGAGCAGACGGCACAATTCAAAGATCGGTGTACCGTAAAGAAATTTAGAATGGCCAATACTTAAATTTTCAGAGCTTCGCATCTGTCCAGTACAAACGGGGCTTAGTACGGACCCCGTTTGACCGTGCTAGGAAGATATGCACCCAGGTCACGCTGACAGAGGAATGTGAAACTGAAGAATGTCTTAAACCTGAATGGGTACTCCACAGGATTTATCAAGCGCCACTGCCAACAGCCGAAACCAACACCAGACGAAACTACAGTACCTAAACTCAAGGTATTTATCCAGCTAACCTTTCGAGGGGATGACGTAATGCAACGTCTACACAACCGACTCATTACATCAGTCCGCTGAACATTTTGTACTGCAACTCCAGTTATTAGGTGCAGAACCACGCCTATTCCCACCCCAGCAGTAAAAGAATATGTCCCTTTGTACGCCAAATCCAATCGCATTTACCAATTCACATGCAGGTGCCAGTCACCTACATCGGCAGAACAGAGAAGCAGGGTCGTTGAACACATACTTGATTGGATTTATGTGATAAGATACTACACACAGACGATGGGAGCCTAGCAAGGCCGACAGACCACACACTTAATGCGTCGTCAATTGCATGACACGTTTTGGAAACCGGCCATGTGATTGATAGAGACAGTGCGTTTTGCGTGTTGATTAATACACAACATAGTCGCTTGTTAAAGTTTGCAGAAGCCATAAGGATTAATCTACATAGGCCGCTTCTGTGCAAACCTTAAGACATGACAGTCAGTTTAAAATTACTGTGGTAGACAATTGACATTACTGTGCGAACTTGTGTATATGTCATCTGGAATAATGTATCAAGTTATTTTACTTTATGTTGTGTGAATTCTTCAGTATGTACCTGAGGTGATGCAGCAAAATATGCCAGGCAATATATCGTGCAATCTATTGTTTGTGTCTTCGTTATTCAAATTCACTACGGGAAAACATTGTTTTGATTTTCTGAAGGAAGGATTAATTGTATCCTGTTTCCGTCGTGTGTAGCATTAAGAATTATGGCAGCCGCTTACATATAATAGAGGTTGCTATTCCTCTTAGATCATCATCTGGTCCTTTCGCTATTGTGTACGAGCTGAGTATACTAACACAGATGGCAACACAGTGTGGCAGACTGGAGCATATCCTACATGAAGGATGCGATGATAATCAGTCAGAAAGCCACCAAACCTTACTCAAGACGACTACCACGTTATAGACAGACCAGAACAGGTCATTCTTCTGCGCCTTAGAACAGGACACAATAGATTACGCAACCACATGTATACACAATTCAAGATTGGTGACTCAGCCATGTGCACATGTGGTTTGGCGTCGCAGACAGCAGAGCACGTACTCCAGGATTGCCCAAACTACAACATATCCAGGCGAACCTTCTGGCCTGGAGAGACAACAGTGGAAGATAAATTCTATGGACCGCTGAGTGAACTTGCTTGCTTGCTTGTGTTCGTTGGCTTGAGCTCCAACGCGAAGTGAACTAAAAAAGACTATTAGATTCATACAAGTGACAACATTGCAGTTATAGACATATTTCAAGCGAACGAAAGAAGAAGAAGAAGAAGAAGAAGAAGAAGAAGAAGAAGAAGAAGAAGAAGAAGAAGAAGAAGAAGAAGAAGAAGAAGAAGAAGAAGAAGAAGAAGAAGAAGAAGAAGAAGAAGAAGACGAAGAAGAAGAAGAAGAAGAAGAAGAAGAAGAAGAAGAAGAAGAAGAAGAAGAAGAAGAAGAAGAAGAAGAAGAAGAAGAAGAAGAAGAAGAAGAAGAAGAATGCGATGATAATCAAAATAATGCGGTACATGCTCGGCTTCCTCTTAATCAAGTTCATATAGACTGTGACTCAGACCGAGGCATATTTAAGGGTCACAATGGTCACACCAGACATCTGATACTCTGCAGCATACCTGACAGGAAGGGAGCAAGACTCAAGAGATGAAAGCCACAGACGATGATGGCAGAAAAGATAACCAAACAAGTGATACGGGAATAACATATGCCTGAGGGGAAGGAATAGATTCACAGGCCAGAAAACTTGGCACATGGTAATTAGACCTGCATTTCTATTGCCAGAACACGTGGAAAGTGGTGTCACTGGAGCTCAGAGTTGGACATAGGGCAGCTGATGGAGGATATCCCTGATGAGGACGGATCAGTATTGCGAGATGAGAGATCGGGATAGTGCTTCACAACTATACGGAGGGGTAAGATCGTAGTGCAGAGAGGAGCATATTCAAACGCCACACGCAGCGTGAGAATAGAAGTGGAGGTGGTCACTGCAGCTCTGAGATGGTAAGCTGAGACTCCATTCAATATGGCAGCTATCATAATTGACTCTCAGGCCATGCTACGGAAAGTTCAATCTTCGTATTTCTGGAATACACAAAGAGTCATGATATCTGCATGATCTACAGTAGCTATACTGTCCAGGCCATGGCGAAGTAGGCGTAAATGAAAAGGTTTGTTGGCTGACCCCACAGGGCTTGTGCAGGGGATACATTGAAGATGAGCTTGAAAAAAAGTGATGCTGACGAAAAATAATCACCTTTTGCACAAGGAAACACAAATCAATGACTACACTCGGATATGACCGAAGTAATCAGGAATACAGTTCGGCACTTGTAGGAAGGATAGTGGTAAATGACGGAGCAGAGGCGTGTCAAACAACAGTAACTCACTCTTTGACAACGTATATGGAGACCCAGTATATATGGGCATGTCCCGGGTGCAGTGGCGCCGGCGATGGATGACAAGTTGTGACAATATAGTGATGGTTAGCCCACACTCAGTGTTAGTGACTTCATCCTGGTAATACTTCGACTCACGATTCGCTTGTGGGAGGAGGGTTGGGGGGAAAGGGGGGAGGGGGTGTTAGACTGTGCGAGTTGCTAAGTTGTTTGTTATTCGCTGATGTTTTTGAAAAACAAATTCTGCAAAATAAAGCAGAACAAAGAGGACGTCTTTAAAAATCAAAAAGTGAAGACTCTCAAATATGGTCATATCTTAAGGGTCGAAGAGAATAAATACGAAAGGGAGTACTACAGAGCACACAACTGGATAATAGAAGAGCGGCCGACTAAGGACAATATTTATGAAACAGGCAACGCATACATAAATCCATAAGTGTATACATACATGGAATTAACGAGAATGGCATTAGGAGGACAACCATTGAATCCGGTGGTCATGAAGCTTCACGAACCACCCAAAGTCTGAAATACTTTATGATGATGATGAAATAAATTTCTACAGAGGCATTTCCATAACGGCATTTCCATAACGAATTAAGACGACGATGTAGCTTTTCGGACACACCGCAATCTTGATAGAACAAAGACATTTGCTCGGGGTTATAGTTTCTTTCTTGTACTCTCAGAACAGCCTCGTGAAAGCCTCTAGCCCTTAAGGAAATACAGGGATTTTTTAAATTTTTTTTTGCATATCCTTTACAGGACTTAGCTGTCAACATCAGCATCTTTCAGCTGTATGTTGATCTCTTAGCAAGATTACGCTCAGTAGTTTGCCATTGCTTTCTGAGCGGCCGGCTCAGTATCCCGCAAGTCACGAGCGGGGGTCGAACCGCCTCAGCTCTCGCTCCGCTACGAGACTCTGCGTGATAAACGGGATTACAGAGAGAAAGTGTTGTAGCCCCACAGCCAGAGAGACCGGCAAATACAGGGATAGCAGCTGGAAATTTCTCTGCTGTCCCTGGTGGTTTCCACAAAGCAGAGCCGACAACGACGCTCTAATTGCGCCTTATTGTAGAGAAGTGTCACGTCCTGTGCCTGGATGATTGTTTCATGCCTGCATATTACGTCGCCTTGGGGTTGGTGCATTTCCAGAGTTTGGCCAAACGTTAATATGACTGAGTCACACGTCGCGGGACGTATGTGGGTACAGACAGACACAATTTTATTTTCAGGTTAGGGCTTTTCTTTTTTTTATATCAAAGGGAGCTGAAATAAAAATCTGAACATGAACGCTGTGAGGAACCAGTTTGACAAACGACCTTTACTAGCCAGTCATGCAACCCCACTGTGACGAAACGCCTACAGATCGGCAGATCTCTGCATAATATCCCTTTGAAGGGAGTGCGATGCGTTGGTCTCCCTTGAATTTAATATCAATTAATAGGGGATTTCCCATCTGAAGTAGTGCGTGGCGGCGCAATACTAGTTATTTATAGAGAAATCTAGAATGTTCCCCCAAGTGCGTACGTGGTCGAGATCTCTAGGTTCACGAGTGCTTCATGCAGCACGGGTTGGTAGAAATTACCGTGACTCTGGTTTTCTCCATGGATCATGGAATTCACGCGGCCCGTGTAGGCAAGTTGAAGGCGCACTGAGTTAGTCGTGATGAGTCGCCAGCCGGACCTCAGCGTAAGACAGATCACAGCCACAGGGCTGCTGTAATTTTGATGTCAATGTGCGCGGCCAGAGCGGACATCTGCAGTCAAGTTTGTGATTGTTAAATCACAGGATCTGTTATTGCTATACTGGAGAAGATTCGAGAGCTTCACCATGAGCTCTATGGGCCCACTCATTCCAGTGCCTATCAAGAAGTTGATTGAGGCCATACTGGGAGTGGTCGTCTGATTCTGCGAGATCAATGTTGGAAGGAGCTGAGTGCTGAATATGTCGGTAGGTCTAGGTTAGGACCTCCGCCAAGAGTCCGACGAGTGGCATCCGATCCTGAGAGGATCCAACACTGAAACGTCTGGTGATTCTAGCCAGTGAAGCACTGGTGAAATTCAACCTCAGTGTAAACCTTGGTGATTGCAAGGTCGTGAACTTTCAAGTTGAGCCAAGGGATCATTGTTACCGGTCACCATGGCCTGTGTGCTATGCTTCAGGCCCGGCTGGGTTGTCATGGGACACCGGGTATAATTTTGTGCTTGAATAGTATATCTACATTGGTTTACCTTTATGAAGCCAACACGTGGTCCAGTGACCTAAGACATTGATTACATAAGTGGTGGGAACACCAGAGGGACATGTTTGTTAAGGTAGGGAGCTACCTCATTCCAACGTGGTGAACTGTTGACAGTGTATGCTAGGTTGTGATTGATACCCATCGATCAGGGTAATTACATGTGACTGTGTGAAGATCTATTGATCCAAGGACATGGAAATAAGGTGAAGTGTTTAGTCACCTGATAGACTTTGCCAGTGACATTTTGTGTTCATGTGGAGCAACCGCTCATTTTGTAGGTGACATATCAATGGGTGGGTCACTTATGAGATAGAAGAGTGACCAGGCTCTTGTGTATTTTGATACGGTGCTACATGTACTTTTTCTGCAAGTGGGAGACCGCTAAGGTTCTAGGGTCGGCCCAGACTTCATCAGGAGTGTGACGAGTGAAATAGTACGACAGCAAGGAAGGATCCTTGTTCATCGGTGCAGTGTCAGTCAGGCAGTGGTACTGCGCTTGATCAGCCCTTGATTGGTTCTCTGTGTGAAGAGGGAACTTTGGAGAGGCAGCAGACCTTGGAGTTCCGGTCCACTGGAGGAGCCTGGGTGAGTCGCTACCACGACTGGACAACCGCACGAGCTATCGTCCGCTCTCCATGATGAAGAATACTCATCTGCATATCTGATCTTGTACATAGTATCTTCTAGTCTGGCTTTCAGCCATCCTTCTCTGTGTTGTGGTTGACTTAGTTCAGAATTAAATTTTTGTTCTCTTAGCTATGACTTTGTGTAGTGATATGACTGGTGTCTTGTCCGAGCCCCCTTGGGGTAGGGAACCCTAGGTGAGGGAGGGGAGGTCCAGCTGTCCCGGCTTGGGTGGGGCCTGGTAGATGTAGAGTGCTATTGAGGTGGTTGGAGCAAAGGCTGGGGATAATATCTATCGTGGCAAACCAGTCCAAGCCCCGGCGGTCTTGTCACAAGATAGAGTGGGGGCTCGTCCGGGATCTTCTCTTTGTTCTGACATCTCGTAGGGATAGGTTATAGTGTCATCTGTCCTATACCTATTGTCTACTTGACGAGTAGGGCTACTGATACCTTTCTCTTCGACGTGAACAGACAATTAGTTACGTTATTATAGATACATAGTTACAGTGTTAGTTGGAGTACAGTTAGCATTGTGATTGGGTATTGCATATCTATACTGATACTAAGTTACACTAAGCATGGCTACTCGTACTTTAGATTTAGCTAAGGTGCGGGCATCTGCAACTGAGATGGGATTGGAAGGTGAGGAGTTTCAAAGCCTATGTACTGGAAGTAGAGAGAGACTTCAGAGCAGAAGAGAGGGAGCGAAGAAAGTCAGAAATTGAGCTTGAAGCTCGAAAGTTAGCACTTGAAGAGCAAAAGTTGGTGGCAGACCAACAGGCACAAAAACTTGCAGCTGACCTAGAGTCTAAGAAATTAGAAGCTAGGAAATTGGAAATGGAACATGAGTTCCGTATGAAGCAACTTGAGGTAGAGGCTAAATCTGTTGGTGATTCTGAGGGAGCAGTAGGTGGAGTAGCTTTACCTAGCTCATCAGCAGCCAGCAGACCAGCTTACCATGCTATGAAATGGCCGTTTCCACCATTTGAACCGGACCAAGAGAAGATAGATCAATTCTTAGAGAAGTTCGAGGCAATGTGTAAAGCTATGGGTTTAGAGCCTGAGCGTTGGAATCTTAAGCTTTCACAAGGACTCCGTGGCACCGCGTACGAAGTGTATGCGCGTCTTCCCCCAGGGATGGAAAATGATTATCCAACCCTGAAATCGGCTCTTTTGAAAAGATTCGAAATGACAGCCCATGCTTACAGGCGGAGGTTCAGAACTTCCAAGAGAGAACCAGGTGAGATGTTCTCGGCCTATAGTGTGAGGCTGAACTCATACCTGTTGAAGTGGATGGCGTTGGCCAATTTCAAAGAGGATTATGAGAGTCTGAGAGAGTTGATGGTGGTGGATCAAATGAAAATGCAGATGTCCAAGCCTTTAAGGAATTTCTTAGGGGAAAATGGGGCGGAAAGGCTAGACATAGTAAATAAGTTAGCTGAAAGGTATGTGGAAGTCTATGGTGAGACTGGGGATTCCAGTCAGACGGATCCACGTAAAAGGCCAAAGGGGTTTGAGCAGAAGCCCAAGACCAAAAGATCTAGAAAATTTCCCAAGACAACAGATCCTGTGATACATGACTCTGGTAAGAAACCCGGAAGGAAAAGCCCACCTCGACCTACCAAACGGAAGTGGAGTAAGAGGTGGTGTACCTTCTGTAAGTCGGCTTCCCATGATACAGTGGACTGTCGGAGGAAGCCTAAGGACTTGCACTTAGCTTGTCTCGCGGAAAATAGGGATAGACCTAACGAGAAAGCCGACGGGGGTTCCACGAAAACCAAGTCAGAGAAACCACCTGTGGTAGAGATGATAGTAGTGAAAGGACACCCGGTGGAGTGTCTATATGACACGGGGTTGGATTTCGAGGCTGTAATAGCTTTTCACCTGGTTCGACCAGAGCAGTTCACCGGGGAAACCAAAGACATCCAACCAGCCACCAAGAGCTCTGTAGCCTTGACCTTGCCAATCGCACGTGTCGATATTCAGTGCAAGTACGTTACGGGTTCCATTCAGGCAGCGGTGTTACCAGATCCGATCTACCCTTTGATTCTGGGATCCGAATATGTGTTCCTGGGGATCCCACTGAACCCGATAGTAGTAGGGGATATGCAGACCAGATCTCAGACCGTGACTGAACCCTCGGAGGAGGTCATATCCAACCCTCGACCGGGTGAAATGAGAGTGGCTCAAAGTATGGATGCGACCTTACGTCCGTGCTTTAGGAAGTTACCCCATAGTTCTGCCCCTCCACAAAGAGGTCAGTTCTATATGAAAAATGGGTTACTCTATCGTCGTGCAGGAAAGGCAGATCGACCGTATGGACAGTTGGTGGTCCCGAAAGACTATCGATCCCAGATTCTTCACATGGGACATACGATAGCGTTCAGTGGACACATGGGAGTCGGGGCAACCTTCCAACGAATTTTCTGCCATTATTATTGGCCGGGAATGACGGGAGACGTGCCGAGGTATGTTAAGTCATGCCCGGAATGCCAGAGAGTGGCTCCCAGGCATTGGACAGCTCCGGTGGTTCTAGGGGAGATGCCCATTATGACCTCACCCTTTGAACGAGTTGCAGTCGACATCCTGGGACCTCTGCCGAGGACCCGGAAGAGGAACAAGTGTATCCTCACCATGGTGGACTGCTGCTCCATGTAGGCCGAGGCCATCCCATTAACCACCATAGATTCCAAGAGGGTGGCAAACGCGTTGGTGGAGGTATTCACGAGGTTGGGGTTCCCTCATCAGATCCTCACGGACAATGGATCCCAATTTTGTGGGAAATTGATGGAGGAGGTCTTTGGGATATTTCAGACTAACCACATTCACACCAGCCCCTATCACCCTCAGTCAAACGGGCAAGTGAAGCGGTTCAACGGAACGTTGATGACCATGCTTCGAAAACTGGCCCAAGATAAGCCCGATCGGTGGGATGAGTTTATCTCAGCCGCCCTTTTTGCCTATCGAGAGGTGCCTCATGGGTCCACGGGACTGGCTCCGGCGACGTTGTTGTTCGGGCGTCCCATTAAAGGTCCCCTGGAAGCCCTACGGAGAGGGTGGACGGATGAGGAGACGTCCGCGGAAGAAGGATCATCCTACAAATACGTTGAGGAGTTGAAAAGTAAACTCAAGACTGGTTGGGAGCTGGCCGCAAAGATTTTTGAGGAAAGCCAGGAAGAGACATGCTGCCTATTATGATAGACGGTCAAAAGCAAGATCTCTTCAGGTGGGAGACCGAGTGTTGTTGTTACTCCCCATTGGGGGCAATAAACTCGAAATCGGATGGCAGGTTCCTTTCCCAGTGGAACGTGTGGTATCCCGAACCAATTATGGGATTAAGATCAGAGGGAAAACGAAAATTTTCCATATTAATCTCCTCAAGAAATATGAGGAGAGATCCGAGGAGGAGTCTTCCCACTTCATGGCCATGGCAGGTCGCCATGGAAACGGAGCCTAGGATCAGAGGGGAGATACAAAATACCCATTAGTCTCTAGGGAAACGTATCTGGATGTCCAGATCAATCCTAACCTTTCTCCGAAAGAGAAAGTGGGGTTATCCCGTCTGGTGAAGTCCAATCAGGGACGTGCTTACGGATAAACCAGGTAGGACAGAGTTGGTGGAGTTTGACATGACTCTCACTAGCCATGAGCCGGTTCGCCAAAGGGTCTACCCAGTCCCGTTCTCGAAAGAGAAGGCGCTGGAAGACGAAATCCAGAAACTCCTGGATGATGATATTATCTCTCCCTCGACCTCCCCGTACAATGCCGGGGTGGTCTTACTGAGGAAACCCAGCGGGGAACACCGACTCTGTATCGATTACCGAATGTTGAACAGCTGTACCCAATTCCAGGTGGAGCCGGTACCGAACGCTGAATCAGTTGTTTTCTCGATTAAATCAGGCCATATATTTCTCAAAGGTTGATTTAAGCCGGGGATATTACCAGATCCCGGTCAAGCCGGCAATTCGCCCTCTCTTGGCCTTCAGCACTTCCTCGGGACATTATGAGTTCAAAGTGATGCCATTTGGATTGAACAACGCCCCAAGTGTCTTTACCCGGATGATGCGGCTTTTGTTAGGACCCCTCAAGGACCCCTCGATATGCTCCTTCATGGATGATATTCTGATAGCATCAGGAATCTTCGAAGAGCATCTCACTTCGTTAAGTAGAATCTTTACGAGATTGAGGGAAGTGGGATTAACCGCGCGTCCTACCAAATGAATGTTGGGGTATCAGACGCTAGAGTTCTTGGGACACACCATCACTCCGGGGCAGATAGTGCCAGAGGCCAAGAATATTGAGAAGGTCAGACTGGCGCCCAGACCGCAGACCAAAAAGGATGTCAGATCCTTTTTGTCCTTATGTGGATATTACCAAAAATTTATCCCGAGGTTTAATGAGATTGGGGCACCACTGACCGATACCTTAAAGAAAGGGACACCCGAGAAAATCGTCTGGACGCCGGCTTGTGAGGAGGCCTATGGGAAGCTTAAGCAGGTATTGATTGACAAACCGGTTCTACAACTGCCCAATCTGACGAAACCGTTCATCTTGCGTACGGATGCCAGTCAGATTGGAATTGGGGCCACTTTATTACAAGAAGGACGAGACGATCCTTCTGTTCTTTATCCAGTGGCATATGCAAGTCGGAAGTTGTTACCGGCAGAACGGAATTATTCGACGGTAGAGAGGGAATGTCTGTCTCTAGTCTGGGCCGTGCGAAAATTCCAACCCTATCTTTATGGGGTCCAGTTCAAGGTGCAGTCGGATCACCAACCGCTTACATTTCTTGCCTCATCGCAGAAATTAAATCCGCGGCTGATGAGGTGGTCGTTATTACTGCAACCATACCAGTTTACGGTAGAATACATCCCAGGGAAAGAGAATGTCGGAGCTGACTTCCTTTCCCGACATCCAATCTTGATAGAGTAGAGGTTCAGAGTTCAGACCGATCTTTGTCTAGTGAGTTCGACCGGGTCGACCATCTTAAGTGGGGGCCTATGTGACGAAACGCCTACAGATCGTCAGATCTCTGCATAATATCCCTTTGAAGGGAGTGCGGGGCGTTGGTCTCCCTTGAAATTAATATCAATTAATAGGGGATTTCCCTAGAAACGGAGTGCGGGGCGGAGCTATTCTAGTTATTTATAGAAAAATCTAGAATGTTCCATCAAGTGCGTACGTAGTAAAGATCTCTAAGTTCACGAGTGCTACATGCAGCACGGGTTGGTGGAACTTATCGTGACTCTGGTTTTCTTCATGAATCATGAAAGTCACGCGGCCCGTGTAGGCGAGTGGAAGGCGCACTGACTTTGTCGTGAGCAGTCGCCCACCAAACCTCACCGTAGGCAGATCGCAGCCAACAGGCTGATGTAATTTTGATGTCAATATTCGCGGCCAGTGCGGACATCTGCACTCAAGGTTGTGATTCTTCAATCACAGGATCTGTTATTACTATACAGAAGAAGATTCAAGAGCTTCACCATGAGCTCTATGGGCCCACTCATTCCAGTGCCTATCCAGAAGTTGATTGAGGCCATACTGGGAGTGGTCGTCTGATTCTGCGAGATCAATGTTGGAAGGAGCTGAGTGCTGAATAAGTCGGTAGGTCTAGGTTAGGACCTCCGTCAAGAGTCCGACGAGTGTCATCCGATCCTGAGAGGATCCAACACTGAAACGTCTGGTGATTCTAGCCAGTGCAGCACTGGTGACATTCAACCTCTGTGTAAACCTTGGTGATTGCAAGGTAGTGACCTTTCAAGTTGAGCAGAGTGATCATTGATACCGGTCACCATGACCTATGTTATATGCTTCTGGCCCGGCTGGGTTATGGGACACCATGTCCGTGTCCATTTTCCGAAAAAAAAGAAACTTTCCACCTTGTGAACCAGCCTCTGTGGCATTGGTTATTTCCCTGGTGGTTCATATTGCGGTATGATATTTGACTTCCTTTGTGCTTGAGAGCTACGAATGCCATCCGTCAGATTTTGTTCATTCCTCTGACTTCCCTTTCTACTCTTCGTCACCGGCACCCTCTCGTTCCGTTCCATTGTCCTCCAATCCTTCCTTCGTCGCAGACATCCTTGATGTTTGTTTCACTGCCACTGAACGTGCCTTTCCCTACTCTGGTTTATTTATTTTCCTATTTATTGGTTCTCTATTAATGTCACTGTTTGATTGATTTGTTGAATGTCATATGCACTTATGTATATATCCAGATATATCCTATGAGTTTTTTTTTTTTTTTTTTTTTATTAAATAATATATTATTATTATATATGACTAATAATAATATTAATATTAGTCTATATCTGTCTATATACATATGTACATATCTGTCTACTATCGAGTCTGTCCATTTTTAGCTGTTATTTCCTACTCCTATTACTTCTGTTATCCATTGTTGTTGGTGTGCTATTTTTACCTAGTGTGTTTCCGGTAACTCTTGACTGCGTTTTGCTATTTTGTTAAAATATTTCTTGGTTATCTCCCTCCCTGTTTATCTTTTTTGTTTACATATCTTTTTTTGTTCTAGCTATGAATTGGGTGACCAGTTTTTGTAGTTCCTTGTCTCCATCTGTTTGTAGGCATTCTTTCATGGTCATCATTCTATCTCTTGTTCGAAAGTAGTCTTTTAGTTCTTGCCGTTCCTGGTCGTATATTGTGCACGATACTAAGTAGTGTTCTATAGTGCTATCTACCATGCATTCTGTGCAGGCTGTGTCGTTTATTTTATCTTTCCAATATCCTACTCTCATCCGCCACAGTTTTTTATATGTGGGTATTTTCGTATTGTTTTTGACTTGGCTCTTCATGCTGGGTTCTTTTAGGTTATTATATGCATGTCTTCCACTATCGCTGTCTCTCCATTGTTGTTTCCACTGTTTAATAATGTGTTGTTTGATAATATTCTTTGCTTCCGTTACGCTGAGGCCTGTGTCCACTACATTTTGACTGATTGTTCCGCGTTTTGCAGCTCTGTCTGCGGTCTCATTGCCGGTTACGCCTCTGTGTGCTGGTATCCATGCTATTGTCACCTGGCATCCCATGTAATTCAGATTTGTTATTAGCGACAGTATTTCTTCCTTGAGGTCCGGTCTGTTTCCTCTAGTATAGTTTCCAAGTGCCTGTACTGCCGATAGTGAGTCCGTTAGTATTGTTACTTGTAGGGGGGGTTTTTCTGTTGCTAATTCCAGTCCTTTCATAATTCCTACCAGTTCTGCCGTGTAGACCGATGTGTTGTCCGTCAATTTGAATTTCTTTTGGATTTTGTATTCTGGTACTGCTACTCCTGCTCCGACTTCCCCCCTTTCGTTCTTTGATCCATCTGTATATATTGCTAGGCTGTCCTTGCTTAACTGCCTTACGTATTCTTCTGCGATGTATTTTGCTTCCATGTCGTCTGTCCCTCTGCTTATTTGTTTAGTGAGGTTTGTGTCCGTCAGTGGTAAGTTCAGTTCCCATCGGGGTATTTTCGGTCTGTGGACTTTTGTTTGTTTCATCGTCGCTATTAGCCCCTCTTCCGCGTTTATTTCCTGTGCTGCTGTCCATCCTGCTGGTGTGTTAATTTTACGTATGGGTATTCCACCCCATTTACTTCTGTTTTCCTCGAATGCACTGTATGCTGGGTGTCTCTGGTCCTGAATCGCTTTTATCCAGTAGTTGTAGATCAGTTGTTTTCTTCTAAGCTTAAGTGGCAGTACCCCTAGTGCTACTTCCAGGGCTTCCTTAGATGTTCTTCTGCCTGTTCCTAATATGATGCCTAGCGCCTGGTTCTGAATTGTGTCCAGTTTCAAATCAGCTGATGCTTAAATAGTGTTTCTACATTGGTTACCTTTATGAAGCCAACTTGTGGTCCAGTGACCTAGGACATTGATTACAACATTGGTGGGAACACCAGAGTGACATGTTTGTTAAGGTAGGGAGCTACCTCATGCCAATGTGATGAACTGTTGACAATGTTTGTTAAGGTAGGGAGCTACCTCATGCCATCGTGATGAACTGTTGACAGTGTATGCTAGGTTGTGATTACTACCCATTGATCAGGGTAGTTACATGATACTGTGTGAAGATCTATTTGTCCAAGGACATGGAAATAAGGTGAAGTGTTTAGTCACCTGATAGACTTTACCAGTGACATTGTGTGTTCGTGTGGAGCAACCGCTCATTTTGTAGGTGACATATCAGTGTGTGGGTCACTTATGAGATAGAAGTGTGACCAGGCTCTTGTGTAGTTTGAGACGGTGCTACATGTACTTTTTCTGCAAGTGGGAGACCGCTAATGTTCTAGGGTCGGCCCAGACGTCATCAGGAGTGTGACGAGAGGAATAGTACGACAGCAAGGAAGGATCCTTGTGCATCGGTGCAGTGTCAGTCAGGCAGTGGTACTGCGCTTGATCAGCCCTTGATTGGTTCTCTGTGTGAAGAGGGAACTTTGGAGAGGCAGCAGACCTTGGAGTTCCGGTCCACTGGAGGAGCCTGGGTGAGTCGCTACCACGACTGGACAACCGCACGAGCTATCGTCCGTCTCCATGATGAAGAATCCTCATCTGCATATGTGCTCATGTACATAGTCCTTCTAGTCTGGCTTTCAGCCATCCTTCTCTGTGTTGTGGTTGACGTAGTTCAGAATTAAATTTTTGTTCTCTTAGCTATGACTTTGTGCAGTGATATGACTGGTGTCTGGTCCGAGCCCCCTTGGGGTTTGGAACCCTAGGTGAGGGAGGGGAGGTTAAGCTGTCCCGGCTTGTGTGGGGCCTGGTAGATGTAGAGTGCTACTGAGGTGGTTGGAGCAAAGGCAGGGGATAGTATCTATCGTGGCAAACCAGACCAAGCCCCGGCGGTCTTGTCCTCTCTCTCTCTCTCTCTCTCTCTCTCTCTCTCTCTCTCTCTCTCTCTCTCTCACACACACACACACACACACACATATTTAAGGTTTTCAAATGAAGTACTCTCGTACTAAGAAGTAAATGAACCTGGAGCATGCACGCACAGAGTGATAAACCCAGATGCCCCACCCCCACCCTGGTCTCATGTTCATCATGTTGTTCCACAGCCACCAAGCGGCAACCACCCAGGCAGAACGCCCGACTCCCAGCCACTCTGCCATCGCCAATAAGAACATCCCAGCTGGGAGAGGCCAAACCCTTGCCCAGACTTGCCACCCTGAGCCAGTCTTCCAGAGCACCTCATAAATCAAGGTTCAAGGTCCCAGCAACGGCTCCACCAACATCCAGGTCTCAGAGGCCGGCCAGGCCCAGAGAGAAAGGTCAGAACACACCTGGTTAATGCTTGTCTCATTACCTGTATGGCACCTGTGTGACGTGTTTCTGGGACCTTGTGAAATGTTGCATTATAAAACCCAGTTTGCTTTATTCGTAATCATTCTATTTTATCCAGGAATGCAGAGGAGTCGTAGTCTTGTGTAGTCATTCCTCTTCTACCCTGGGATGTAGAGGTACCTTACAGTCTTGTTTAGTCTTTCCTCTTCTACCCTGAGATGTAGAGCTACCTTACAGTCTTGTTTAGTCTTTCCTCTTCTACCCTGGGATGTAGAGGTACCTTACAGTCTTGTTTAGTCTTTCCTCTTCTACCCTGGGATGTACAGGTACCTTACAGTCTTGTTTAGTCTTTCCTCTTCTACCCTGGGATGTAGAGGTACCTTAGAGTCTTATTTAGTCTTTCCTCTTCTACCCTGGGATGTAGAGATATCTAACAGTCTTGTTTAGTCTTTCCTCTTCTACCCTGGGATGTAGAGGTACCTTACAGTCTTGTTTAATCTATCCTCTTCTACCCTGGGATGTAGAGATACCTTACAGTCTTGTTTAGTCTTTCCTCTTCTACCCTGGGATGTACAGGTACCTTACAGTCTTGTTTAGTCTTTCCTCTTCTACCCTGGGATGTAGAGGTACCTTACAGTCTTATTTAGTCTTTCCTCTTCTACCCTGGGATGTAGAGGTACCTTACAGTCTTATTTAGTCTTTCCTCTTCTACCCTGGGATGTAGAGATATCTAACAGTCTTGTTTAGTCTTTCCTCTTCTATCCTTGGATGTTGAGTACTTTATTGTCATATTTAGTCTTTCCTCTTCTACCCTGGGATGTACAGCTACCTTACAGTCTTGTTTAGTCTTTCCTCTTCTACCCTGGGATGTAGAGGTACCTTACAGTCTTATTTAGTCTTTCCTCTTCTACCCTGGGATGTAGAGGTACCTTACAGTCTTATTTAGTCTTTCCTCTTCTACCCTGGGATGTAGAGATATCTAACAGTCTTGTTTAGTCTTTCCTCTTCTACCCTGGGATGTAGAGCTACCTTACAGTCTTGTTTAGTCTTTCCTCTTCTACCCTGGGATGTAGAGGTACCTTACAGTCTTGTTTAATCTATCCTCTTCTACCCTGGGATGTAGAGCTACCTTACAGTCTTGTTTAGTCTTTCCTCTTCTACCCTGGGATGTACAGGTACCTTACAGTCTTGTTTAGTCTTTCCTCTTCTACCCTGGGATGTAGAGGTACCTTACAGTCTTATTTAGTCTTTCCTCTTCTACCCTGGGATGTAGAGGTACCTTACAGTCTTATTTAGTCTTTCCTCTTCTACCCTGGGATGTAGAGATATCTAACAGTCTTGTTTAGTCTTTCCTCTTCTATCCTTGGATGTTGAGTACTTTATTGTCATATTTAGTCTTTCCTCTTCTACCCTGGGATGTACAGCTACCTTACAGTCTTGTTTAGTCTTTCCTCTTCTACCCTTGTGAAACTTGGACAATGAGTAATCAAGCTGATAAAAATCTGATGGCTGCAGAAATGTGGTTTCTGAGGAAAATGCAAAGAATACCATGGACAGACAGAAAAATCAATGACCAAGTACTACAGGAGACAAATGAACATCGTAAACTGATTAGAGAAATTAGACGTAGGCAGTCAAAATTTTTTGGACATATGAGAAGAAATGGATTGAAGAACTTAGTGACAACTGGCAAGATCAAAGGGAACAGACCAAGAGGAAGACCGAGAGGAAAATACCTGGATGGCTTGGCCACATGGCATGGATGAGGCAGGAACACTGAGCTGTTCCACGACACTGGTGATCGAGTGAAATGGCGAGTCATGACCGCCCACGCTTTCCGGCATGGCACATGATTGATTGACTTCTACCCTGGGATGTAGAATAGGACCCTCTACAGATCACTAATAATCGCTACCCACACCTTAACATCGAATGACACTACGCCATGCCCACTCAAATCAACAAGGTACCTTACAGTCTTGTTCAGCCTTTTTGCTACAACATGGCGAATAGGCTGTTGAGTTTTTAAGGCCTTTAGAGTGTTTTTTTGCTTTTGGCTACGAGTTTCTTACGTATTTTCCTCATTTAGGCCTGGTAGTACATGGTTCCGTGGCCTAGATACCGAGTTAACTGTGAGCTGTGGATTTCATGTGGAATTTTTTAACATCTGTCCGCCTTGGTTTGTATTGTGAACTGCATGTTCGGTAAAATGGCAACCGGCCGGTTGCTGAACTAGATGGCTTTGTCTTATGAAGTAATATATGTGCATCTGCTCGTTCTTCAGTGACTGCCGCTTCCATCAGTGATTAACTGTAATGTTAGTGGTCAAATGTTGTGTTGGCACTATGGCCGCGTCGTTATTCATTTATACCTGCGCATGCTGTTGGTTTGTTGGGAATGCTGTCTGTTCCATTTTTCACATAGGACAGTGAGAAGTATTGTCTGTGATATTTCACTGGTACAGGAACGGAGCATTATGGGGTGATCCTTTGCCGTGAAGTTAGAACCACCACTAACGACTGACTACTCAGTCTTTCCTCTTCTACGCTGGGATATAGGGGTATCTTAAGTCTTGTTTAGTCTTTCCACTTTTACCATGAGATGTACCATACAATCTTGTTTAGTCTTTCCACTTTTACCATGAGATGTACCATACAATCTTGTTTAGTCTTTCCACTTTTACCATGAGATGTACCATACAATCTTGTTTAGTCTTTCCACTTTTACCATGAGATGTACCATACAATCTTGTTTAGTCTTTCCACTTTTACCATGAGATGTACCATACAATCTTGTTTAGTCTTTCCACTTTTACCATGAGATGTACCATACAATCTTGTTTAGTCTTTCCACTTTTACCATGAGATGTACCATACAATCTTGTTTAGTCTTTCCACTTTTACCATGAGATGTACCATACAATCTTGTTTAGTCTTTCCACTTTTACCATGAGATGTACCATACAATCTTGTTTAGTCTTCCAACATCCACCCTGGGATGTAGAGTTACCTTACAGTATGTGTTAAGGCTTTCCTCTTCTACCCTGGGATGTAGAGGTACCTTAAAGTCTTCTTTAGTCTTTCCACTTTTACCCTGGGATGTAGAGGTACCTTACAGTCTTGTTTAGTCTTTCCTCTTCTACCCTGGGATGTATCTTACGGTCTTGTTTAGTCTTTCCTCTTCTACCCTGGGATGTATCTTACGGTCATGTTTAGTATTATGCTTGTGACATTGTCTGATTGATTTCTAGCAGGCATGCACTTAGATCCTGGTGATATCAAGGTTAGAGCACTCATCTGCCAACTCAGCGGTTCGAGTTCGCGCCTATGTAGACCCAACCTCGTGTGAATCTGTGCATCTTCATCAAATGGATTCTAATGATTTGACCGCGGAATTCTCTAAACAAGCCCAGTTTAGGCCTCATCAACATCAACGCATCGAACTCGGTTTAGAAGCCACAGTTTTCCCAGAGGTGTTCTAATTAATTAACCAACCGACCAATCAACTAACCGACCGACCGGCCAATAAACCTACCGACCGACCAATTAACGACCGACCGACAAACCAGACGACCGACCGACCTACTGATCACCAACCAACCGACTGACCGATAATCTGATCAATCAACCAACTGACCGACCTACCAACAAACTAACCTACCAATTGACCGACTGACTAACAAACCAACCAACCAACCGACCAACCAACAAACTAACCGACAGACCGACCAACCAACAAACTAACCGACAGACCGACCGACCGACCAACCAATCCACCTACCAACAGTGTGTTTATGTATAGCGCTGATTTGTTCACTTCTGTGTTTCCCACGATTCCCCAGTTGAGTACGCGGAATACCTTCCGGTCTCGGGTCCTGATGACGAGCTAACCGACCATGACATTGTAAGTTGACAATGTTGTGTTGATGTTGAAGTCAGATTCCGTCCTTTTGAAGTCAGATTCTTTCCAAGTTGTCGCGTGATCAGCTACTGTAGAGAGAAGTCTTACAGGTATAGTAAAAGACAATGAGACTGACCGAAATAAAAGTCTCCACACTGAAAAAGAAGAAGACAAAATGGCTCGTATAACTAGGGAGTACGAATACTGGTCCTAGAAGAAGTATACTACTCTGACAGTGGCACAGGAAGCTGCAGATAAAATTCGAAGCTATACATAAACAGATTATAGCAGACTTAGTCACTGGCGACATGATCCAGTGATGAAGAATTAATTGCTCATACATGACTTGTGCTATGCAGCACAAAGAGGTCAATAAGGATAAAGACGCAACTCTCGTCCTACACTCGTACTCGTTCACAACACTATGTTGAGGTTGCTGGGTTGCAACACAAAGTTGATGTTGCGGGTGGGTTTTTCAGGTTCTCGGAAACAACACTCCCGTTCTGGAATCAAGCTAGCCTCACTACCACAGTCGGTGACCAAATCAAGCTAATACAATTAGTAGTATAAAATGAACCACAAATACTTTGTACAGCATTTAAATTTGGCATGGTCACTTTTCGGACTGCTAACAAGGCAGCTACCAGGTTGCTGGGTTTTCAGCGGAGGTTTTGAGGGCTGAAGTAGTTAGGGGTTGAGCAAATGACCGTTTCCGTGGCAAGTTGCCAGGTGGCCTGTAGTCGGCAAAAATACGTAAGCCAAACAAAAAATACCATATTTAACGTACATAATTACTAAGTAAACGAAGACAAATAATAGTTATATTTCTAACAAGTATTAGAATATATTTGCCACACAAGTTCTCATGTTTGCTTTCTGGGCAAAGATCAATCTCATCTCCACAAGTGCTACTTTCTCCGAGAATCAAACCCGGTCCTCATCTGTCAGAGGGGGTCGTGTTAAAGTCCAAGCCACTCAACGTCCTTAATGAAATCAGAGCCAAACGAACGGTCACAGAACATGTTTCACTGCCGGAGAATTAGACTTCTGTATGGTGCTGGGCTCATATGTCACAGAACATGTTTCACTGCCGGAGAACTAGACTGCTGTATGGTGCTGGGATCATATGTCACAGAACATGTTTCACTGCCGGAGAACTAGACTTCTGTATGGTGCTGGGCTCATATGTCACAGAACATGTTTCACTGCCGGAGAACTAGACTGCTGTATGGTGCTGGGCTCATATGTCACAGAACATGTTTCACTGCCGGAGAACTAGACTGCTGTATGGTGCTGGGCTCATATGTCACAGAACATGTTTCACTGCCGGAGAACTAGACTGCTGTATGGTGCTGGGCTCATATGTCACAGAACATGTTTCACTGCCGGAGAACTAGACTGCTGTATGGTGCTGGGCTCATATGTCATAGAACATGTTTCACTGTCGGAGAACTAGACTGCTGTATGGTGCTGGGCTCATATTATCTGGAACAGACCCCACATGGTGGTCGAGGAGCTAAATGTCATAGACATTTGATGGCCCTCATCTGATGAGATTAACTTCAGTCGGAAGCTGCGTGGGCAAAGAATAATTTCTGCCAGAAAGCTCAGAGGAAGGGGAGTAGAAAAATGAAGTAAGAAGAACAGTGAGGGAGATACCAGAGAGAAAGAGGGGTAGGAGACTTATGGAATTGTGAGAAAATTTAGAGGAGAAGTGAGAGAGAGAGAGAGAGAGAGAGAGAGAGAGAGAGAGAGAGAGAGAGAGAGAGAGAGAGAGAGAGAGAGAGAGAGAGAGAGAGAGGGGAGAGTGGGGTGTGTGAAAAAAGACAGTTGAGGAGAGGAAGAGAGATTGGGGAAGGAAGTGAACAAATAAAGAGAGAGGAAGAGCCACAGAGAAGGAAGAAGAAATAGATGAATGAAAGAATAATGCTGATGAGATGAATACTGGTGAGCTTAGAAAGTTGAAAACTGAGAAAGAAGGGAGAGAATGTATGAAGAGCAGACAGAAAGCAGCGGTGAGAAAGAAAAAAGGGTAAGACGGGAGTGAGAGGGACGAAATGGAATGAGGAGAAGAGAGGCATAGATGTGAGGAAATATGCAGAATGTGAGTGGAAGATTGAGAGAAAAAAAAGATACCAGACAGAGGGATACAAAAATTTTCAAATACACTTGTGAGATAAAGAAAGATGGAAGACAGAAATAAAAACATGAATGAAGAATGAAAGTATACTGAATTTTCACAATAAGAAAGAAAATAGGAAGGATTTGATGAAGAAGGAAAAGAAAGACGGAATGGATGAATGAATGAATGAATGAATGAATGAAGAGAGAAAGAAATAAAACAGAAAGAAAAAAAGAAAGAAAGAAAGAATTAAGGCAAGAAAGAACTTCAACCATTCTGTTAGTTAGTTAGTTAGTTAGTTAGTTAGTTAATTAGTTAGTTAGTTAGTTAGTTAGTTAGTTAGTTAGTTAGTTAGTTAGTTAGTTAGTTAGTTAGACGACAGATCATCCTCATTGCACATCGAACCATTAAGTTCATAAGTGCTCGGATCCCCTCCTCAGTAAATCCCGCAGCGTGTAGCGGCTAACGACACCAGTTCTCTGTTGGTTTATCAATCTTCTTTGGCTTCCTGCGTAGTGTTCTTGTTTGGCCACCCCTCTTTTAATTAGCTGTTCTCGCAGTCTGGCCATGATTGTAGATTCACAGTCATCACTTGGTTCTTGCGAACGATTTACTTCTCGTAAAGTATTCAGAATGTCAGCCTGGCCCATGGCGCGACCGCCCTCACAGAAGCCTTATCTGCGAGCTTGTCAGCCCGCTCATTTCCTTATACTCCCGCATACCCTGGCACGAAAATGAAACTAATCTTTGCCAGCCGAGACCGCTCCAGAGAGAGCAGCCATTCTCTTCGGATCCACCCCATCTCTAACCTCTTGAGCATGCTCACTGAGTCGCTAAGGAAACATGCCCTAGTGAATGTCTGTGTCTCGAGCCATGTTATTTCTTTACTTACTGCCATGACTTCCATAGTCAGGCTACTACTTGTGGTCAAAGTAAAAGCACCAGAGTCCTCCTTCACAATTCTCCCTCCGGCCTGAGCCGTAAAGGCCCATGAATTTCTCATTCGTCGAACGACCGACCCACTCATCTGTGTAAATGGCAGCATCACCGTCTAACGAATTGTCGAAGACCAACCATTCTGTATTCTGTCATTCCTAGGTGGAGACTATGAGATCTCCTACAAAAAAGAAAGACAAAAGACACCGGAAGCCAGTCAACCGAGATGAGGATCTGTCAGGCCAGAGAGGGTCCTCATCGTCCGTCTTCATGTACAGGAAGAGAGGATCTCTGACCTACAGCGACGACAGCGGCCAGAGTGATGACGACAAGAAGTCAGGTACGTGCGCTGGGTTCCATAGACCGGGTGTCAGTCTCGCGTGTATGGTCAGACTATCTTTGATCACAACCATCGTTCATTTCAAATAATTTTATCAAACCCATGAGACCTTGGTCAACAACCGCTTGCTGTTTATCTAGTCCAGTTCCTACTATGTTGTCTTCTTGACCCACTGGACATTATCTGTCTTGCCGGTATAACATTGTGAATGTTAACCTGGACATAATCTGTCTTGCCGGTATAACATTGTGAACGTTGACCTGGACATAATCTGTCTTGCCGGTATAACATTGTGAACGTTGACCTGGACATAATCTGTCTTGCCGACACAGCATCGTGAACTTTGACCTGACCTGCTCTCATGTATATTCTATAAAATGAATATAATTAGAGGAACTGCGGTAAAGCTGTGGGAATGTAAACAATATTTAAAAAAAACACCAAGTAATGCGGTTTTACTGAATAGAATTACGAAACAATACAAGGACGCTGCGGCGACTAGCCTTCCTCATCAAACAAATACATACACAAAACACAACATATAATATATAATCACGGAGAAGAGCCTCCAGTGACAACATTAATGCATAAGAACGGGATTATAATAATAAAAAGATGAAAACAATGAAGAGAACATGACAATTTGAAGAAAAAAAATTTATTTGCTACTCATCTCTGAACCCCAGGCTTTGATACTGACGTGAATATAGGGCCTTGCCATTCTTAAATAGGCAGCACTGGGAGTCTGTGGGTCATGGGGGACCTGGCTAGGGGATGGTAACTAAAGCGGGAAACTAGAAGCAATGGAGATGTGCTGATGGTCCGAGAATGAAAACTAAGGAGTTCTTCGGTGGCTGTCTGCACAATGTATGAGTGGGTGCCAGTGAAAGTGACCATAGTGGAGGAATATTAGAGAGCAATGATGTGTGCAGCTAAGTATGGCGGGATGGTCATAATAACGAAACTAATTTTCTGTGCATCTATAAAATGAAGAACATCGTATACAAGAGTGCCTGTCGGTGGATTCCTGGCATGTCACACAGAATCAAGAACCAGGTTTCTCCATCACTGGCGGCTTCCAGCAACATGAATCCGTTTGTTTGCTGACATTTTCTCGAGTCACGACGACAAACTTTCAGTAATCTTCTATCGTTGTCTCCCTTCATCTATTTATCCACCAATCTTTCCAGTTGTCACATGCTCCCGTGTTTCTCTTCTCACTGTGTGGCCAAGAATGTTGATTGTATCTTTCTGTGGGATAGTTGTTTTCTGTCTGGGTCTCTTTCATAACTGGAGATGACTTATTTTTGGCTGTCCAGGAGTTTTCTGCTTTCTTCTGCTAAACACAATTTCTATGATTTCTAATGAGGAGCGTTGACAGAACAGGCAGTCAATGACTTAACGACCTCTTCCACACTTTCAGGCGTGTAAGCTATATGGTGCTAGTCGGCCGATCAGAAAGCAATGGCAAACTACTGAACTTAAAATTGCCTACTAAATCTCACACAGCCAATAAATGCTGGGGTTGAGTGGCCAGGCAGCAAATAAAGGGTTGAGAGCCTCGCACATGACATCAGACACGGAATGTGGCGAGGAATTGAGCCGGTCAGCCCACCATAAGATACGATGACATAGATAACGCGATGTGTAATCACTTTACAGCTCTACGGAGTACCTTACACGGGATTAGTTTGATCTGTAACGCTTTCTGTTGCCCACAGTTCTTGCCTTACATTCACAGCTCTCCGGCTATACGCTATTTAATGTTCTACGACCCCTCGACAATATATCTTTGCTGTCTTCTCTTTTCCAGACATTTCTGACCTGTCCGATGTGTCAGTCTCCGCCCTCAACCTGGACCTGCCTACTATGAGCGGAGCCAGCCAGTTGCCCAGGACGTCTCGCATGTGCCAGGTGCTACAGACCATCTCTGCCTCGGGCACACCAAGGAGAGGCAGCAAGAAGGTCAGGAGGGTTGATTGTTGATGCTTGACTGCTAGAACTGCCTCACTCATCATCATCATCAAGTGCTGTGCCGACTGGCGTGGGCGTTCATGACTCTCCACAGATCTCGGTCTTTGGTTTTCTGGATCAACTCTGCCGTTGATATTCCTCCATGCCACCAGCATCATTTCCATCCAGCATCATTTCTCGTGATATGCCGCTGCCTCTCTTCCCCTCGATCTTTCCAGTTGTCATGATGTTCTCCAGCGCGTCTCTTCTCATCAAATGACCAAAAAAAAAAACAAAAAACTGTTTGTCTCTTTCTTATTGTTGTATATAATGTTTTAGTTTTGTTAGCCACTTTAAGGCATTCGTTGTTAGTTACTTTGGCAGTCCAAGGAATTCGCAACATTCGTCTAAGGAACCATATCTCTGTTGCTCCCAATCTCTTCCTAATTTATATTCCAAGATTCACAGCCAAACAGCAAAACAGGTTCTACATAGCTCTTCAGCACTCTCTTTCTCACATTCAATGATAGTGACTTATTGCATAAGATATTCTTCATTTTCTGAAATGCAGCCTTTGCCTGCCCTATTCTGCTCTTGATCTCTCTTATGCATCTCCCATCTGATGTTATAAATAACAAGAAGTACGTGGTTGATTGTTGATGGTTGACTGCTAGAACTGCCTCACTCACCAACAAGAAGGTCAGGTTTGATTGTTGATTCTTTACTGCTAGAACTGTCTCACTCACCAACATGTGCTAACGCCGTGGCTGAGAGGTTAGGATGCCCGTCTCAGGCACAGAAGATACCTGGTTCGATCCCTGCAAAGGACTGGAATTTTTCTAAAACCAATTGGTATCTGATGATATCACACGGACCCCCAGATCTCTTGTGTAGTGAGATCTGATACCTAGTCTTTTCGGAAATGGCGAAAACATCGTGAGGTCTGGCGTGCAAGTTGCGCATGTTTAAAATCCCAGGGCAGTTGGACATCAGAAAAGACTGGGCTTTAGTGTATGGAATCTGATTGATTGATTGATTGATTGATTAAGGAATCGACATCACAGCATTCGGAGCATTCCCATAAGTGCTCCGTCCCCATCCTCAGCAGCCAGCGAAGAGTTCCAACACTAATAGTACCAGTAGCAATCTGATTATAAGTCCGTCTCGCCTTTCCTTTGAGCGTTGAGCGTATGGAATCTGTCTAGAGGGATCAAACATGACAGAAATGCACGCCGAGTCGGACACACAGACTTGTGAGGTGTGTAACTATGCGTGATACACTTCCCTGGTAGGGGAACAAGTAGTCGAAGAAGAATAGCCCCATCCCATGGACGCCACCCAGAGTTGAAATATTGGAGAGATGATATTCATCATTCGCGAGAACAGCATCTTACATTCCAATGAAGGTCACCCAAATATGGATAATGTCGTCCAACATTTCAGTGCTAACATCCAACAGTTGATGGGTAATTTCATATTTGCAAGTTGTCATCCAACATTTGATAGGTAATTTAACATTTGCCAGTTGTCATCCAACAATTAAGTTATGTCAATCAGGATGTGGGTGATGTCATCCAACACAGGTTTTTTAAATGTTGCAGATCCCTTACAGGATGTTGCAGTCAACACCAGCATTGTCCAGCTGCTGTTGATGTACTAGGCAAGTATTACGTTCAGTAGTTTGCTATTGCTTCCTGAACGACCAGCTCACATACCCTTGTAAGTTACCAGTCGGTAACTGCCGGTTCTCGCAGCTGCTGTTTTCCCCACGTGGATATACGGGATTACGAACAATGTCGTTTAACTCCTTGGCCAGGTAGACGGTCATCCAACAATTAAGTGATGTCAGTCAGGATGTGGGTGATGTCATTAATTGATTCAATGTTAAAGGATAATATATTGTCGAATGTGACCTCCCATTAGGGCAGAAGGACGATATATTGCCGCACTTGGGTTATTGTGTTATTTGTTTCGTTTCGTGGTTGTCTAACCCAATAATACAACATAATGTGAGGGATTTCACACAACAATACAACATAATGTGAGGGATTTCACACAACAATACAACATAATGTGAGGGATTTCACGCAACAATACAACATAATGTGAGGGATTTCACGCAACAATACAACATAATGTGAGGGATTTCACGCAACAATACAACATAATGTGAGGGATTTCACACAACAATACATCATAATGCGAGTGGTTTCACTCAACAATAAAACATAATGCGTGTGGTTTCACACAACAATAAAACATAATGCGAGCGACTGGTTTCACACAAGAATAAAACATAATGCGAGTGGTTTCACACAACAATAAAACATAATGCGAGTGGTTTCACACAACAATAAAACATAATGCGAGTGGTTTCACACAACAATAAAACATAATGCGAGTGATTTCACACAACAATAAAACATAATGCGAGTGGTTTCACACAACAATACAACATAATGTGAATTATTTCACCCAACAATACAACATCACACTCATCTCATTCTAACCATTACGGGGACACATTTGCCCCAGCTCACACAAGAAAACCAGCCACGGTTGACCTCTAGTAGTGTCTGAATCCTCTTGCAGCGGGACAAGGACTACGAAGATGAGCAGCGGCGGCAACAGCTGGCTGACCAGAGGCGGCGCAAACAGCAACACGTGTACAACAAACTAAGGTCCAAGCCCTGGCAGTTCCCCGGAGACAAGTCGGACAGTCACGCCACTGGACACGCCAGCTTCGACAACTGTGAGTTCCTCCACCATCTGTCTACCCTAGATGTGAGCCAGTCTGTTTAGTCACACTTCAGTTGAAGGAAGGCAGCCTTTGTCTTCCCTGCCAGTGGGTGGTTATACTTTGTCTTCTCCACCAGTGGATGTTTAATCTTCGTCTTCCCCTCAAGTGGATGTTTAGACTTTATGTCTTCTCCGTCATTGTATGTTTAGACATTAAGATAACGTTTACCAAACATGTCATATTAAATAAGTATCTATCGTCTGAATGTCACTAGTGTTGTCATCTTATATGTCATCTGATACTTCTCGAGACGTGTTATAAGGACTGTCATATCTGTTTTATTACTAGCATGTCATCAGATTTAACATCTGCTAGAAGTACTAATATGTCATTAGTTCTGTAATCTGTAATATTGATTATATTATTACAAATCTGTCGTCTGCGTTATCTACTAGAATGACATGGAAATGACACACTATTTCACTAGTTCTGTTATCAGCTATATCCACTAGAATGACATCGGAATGTCATAATGTCATTAGGTCTGTCATCTGTGATATCCAGGAGCGGTTATGAAGAAGGGAAGAAAGGATGGAAGCGGGGGGGGGGGGGGGGGGGGGTGAAGGAAGTAATCAGTATTTCATCACGTATGTCACCTGACATATTTAGGTATCCATGATATTCACGACTCTGGTGATAGTGCGAGACGGCGAAACATGACCGTCTACGTTTATCAGCATGTACATGATGATGATGATGATGATGATGATGATATTTGGGTATTTCACTTGGTATTTAGTCCAAAATGGCAGATTGACATGTTCTGTTCCCCGAGGTGGGGTATTGGTGCATATGGAATGCAAACAATTAGGTATATTTAGCTCCTGAGAAAAGAAGAGATACTAAACACAGACACAATGTACATACCTTACAAAGGACTCCATACGCAGGTGAAAACACTCAAAATCAGAAACAATAAATACATATATAATAATGGAGTAATAAAATAAAACTAAGTGATACAGACGTTTCGGTTCTAAGAACCTGAATATAAGTAGTAAAGGAGGGGGGGGGGGGAAGAGGTATTTTATTATGATTTATGGAACCGCTCCATCTAGGTCACTGTATATTTTATAATATGAAGAGTATCCCCTCTGCTGTGTGTCCACCGTGACGAGGTAGAGGGGCTTGTGCGTCCCAATGACCCCAAGAGCTATGCCGACGGTAGCACAGCTACTGGTAGGGCCACCCATGTCGGACAGGTCAAGGGAGAGGGACCAGACGAAGAGACACACAAACCTGCTGCCTTGTAGGTAGACTGGGGACAGTCAAAGGCTAGGGAAAGCACCCCAAATACATGCTTGTCGAAATCGGATGTACTGAGCCACAGGCTTGACAAAGCAGTGCAACGTGAAACCTGCTGCCTTGTAGGTAGACTGGGGACAGTCAAAGGCTAGGGAAAGCATCCCGAATAAATGCTTGTCGAAATCGGATGTACTGAGCCACAGGCTTGACAAAGCAGTGCAACGTAACTTAATTCATGATGTCACAAATCAAAATTAATCGATATGGTGCTAATCCCGTGAAGTCCCATCAGGCGGTGATAGTGCCGGGCCCCCTGCCTCGAGGGGGTCCACCCATGACTACTGGTGGTCACCTTCCCCTGTGCTGTGGAGTCAAGGCACAGAGGAGTAGGTTAAGAGCTATTGACCAAATACCCCGGACACTCAACATACTACAGTGGAATGCCGAAGGAGTTTACAAGAAGAAAGACTCCCTAACACAGCGTCTTCATAAAGATAGAATAGATGTGGCATGCATTCAAGAGACACACCTCAACGCCAATCACAAATTCTCAGTCAGAGGATATCAGGCCACACGTTTCGACCGCGAAGGACACAAAGGAGGAGTTCTAATACTTACACGAAATACAATACCTTGCAGCGAAGTATCTGTGATCTCTGACAACCAAACGGAAATTATAGGTGTTGATATAATGATAAAGGACGTGAAAATAAGAATCTACAATCTGTATAGCCCAGCAGATAAGGACCTTACACTCTCAAACATGAAAATAACTGACACAAACTGCATTATTGTCGGAGACTTTAATAGCCGTTCAGAAAGATGGGGATACCCAGATACTGACAAAAGAGGAGATGAATTGGAGGACTGGGAAATAGACTCAAATCTCCATCTACTCAACAAAGCGGATGACACACCGAGCTTCTACTCCAGAAGATGGCTTACCACTTCTACTCCAGACTTAGCTTTCTGCACAGGAGACATCCTCCACAAAATCGATCGCCATGTGCTGGACCAATTAGCAGGTAGTGACCACAGACCAATCAAGCTTGAAATGAATATGGAGTATGTTCCACAGGAGCAAAAGCCCTTGCCCCGCTGGAATTACAAACGAGCAGATTGGGACAGATTTGCCATACTAACAGACAAATTTGTAAAAC
>JACEFZ010001483.1:0-2500 GCA_014155875.1 Cepaea nemoralis
AAAAAATAGAAAATAAAGGGGGAAGTTACGAACAGATAAAGCTAGGAGTGCGACAGGACTGTCTTGGCACCAGATCTCTTCTTCCTATATAGCGAAGTAATAATGAGAGATATCAAAGAGACGTCAGGAATACTAATCGGAGGTTACAATATAAACAATAATAATAATATATCTGCATATACGCTATGCGGATGACACAGTATTGGTAGCGGATAATTCAACAGACCTACAACAATTGTTAGACATTGTTTAGTTTAGTCTATGGATCAACATCACGGCACACGGGTGCAACCCATAAGTACTCCGTTCTCCTCCTAATTAAAATCGGAGTCTGGAGAAAATCAGCTCAGTGCACGAACTCCGTAGCACCGGCGAGGATCCCTGAAAATACTAGAGTAGATTTTTAGCTCTAAATTTTTGCCCGGGCAGCGCCGTTAGGCTACTCTTTTTCGATTCCAACTGCCAAGGGATTTTTTACGTGCGCAACAATACACACGGGCGTCCGATCTCACTACCCAGAGACCAGGGGAGATTTTATTACTAGAACCCGGGACCTCCAGCACTCTAGGCGGACACCATACCTTGAGACCACGCAGCCCCCGACCAATATTGACATATTACAAGACAATGACATGGTTATGGTAATTTCTATCACACTTTTAAGTGTTTTTTTTTATTTGAATCCCCCACATATATTTTTTACGAAGGGACTATTCGCAATAGAATTGCGAATAGAGAAAAATTATATTCGCAGTAAAAGTAGGTCACGTGATTATTCCTATGCGTGTGGCAATATTATAATATTTCGCTGTTACATTAACGTGTCTTCAGTAGCAAAGCGGTAAGTGTCTCCTCCTGTTACGCGGGAGCTCGAGGTTCGATACCCAATCCGGGATGCAATATATGTGTTGTGTTTTTTTCATTTTTAGCACCCAGACAGCGACGGAGTGATCGAGTGTCGGAATCGACGGATCCAATAGATGTCTTTGTTTAACGTTAATTTTATTTGCCAACTGAAATATCCAACCAAGTGGATAATTTTAAATACCTAGGGGCACTTATAACATCGGATGGAAGATGTACAACAAAGATTAAGACCAGAATAGGGCAGGCAAAAGCCGCATTTCAGAAAATGAAGGGTATCTTAAGCAATAAGTCGCTATCAATGAATGTAAGAAAGAGAGTGCTAAAATGCTATATAGAACCAGTTTTGCTGTATGGCAGCGAATCTTGGAATGTAAATGAACAAATTAGGAAGAACGTAGAAGCAACAGAGATGTGGTTTTTAAGACGAATGTTGCGAATTCCTTGGACTGCCAGAGTAACTAACAACGATTGCATGAAAGAGGCTATTGAAACTAGAACACTACATACAACAATAAGAAAGAGACAAACAGCTTTCTTTGGTCATGTGATGAGAAGAGAGGCATTGGAGAACATCGTGACAACTGCAAAGACCGAGGGGAAGAGAGGCAGAGGCAGACCAAGAGAAATGATGCTGGAAGGATTGAGACTGTGGCATGGAGGAATATCATCAGCAGAGTTGATCCAGAACACCAAAGACCGAGATCTGTGGAGAGCCATGAACGCCTACGCCAGCGGGCATGGCACTTGATGATGAACTGAAATATCGCCACAAATTAACCACCCTCATACTGGCTCAAGCTAAAATTGACTAGTGAGCGGACGCTGTGACGCTTTCACTGTACAGGGAACAAAGATCTGGAGACATTACACATCCCTGTCTAACGCCTCTTTTAATAGGCTGATATTGACCTACATCGTTATCAATTCTGATGACAGTTTGTTCTTTCCAATATATGTTTTTTTTACATTTTTATTTACACATGGATGCCTGGTAACAGTAAGTGTGCAGAAACGAAAGTTAACAATTCTTGAATTCATCTGGGGACACAATTATTTGGAGGGATCGTTATTTGTATTGGGGATACAAATTCTGGAAAATTATTTTTGATATTTCAACAGCACTTACGTAATGTAAAAATAAAATGGGATGCCAGAAGAATGGACAGAAGTAAGAAGAAGGGTAATTCATTAAATATTACTGAGAATTCGGCAGAATTCTAAGGCGAATATAATTTGTCTCTATTCGCAATTCTATTGCGAATATAATTTTTCTCTATTCGCAATTCTATTGCCTCCCTATTTTTTAAGTGTTCAAACACCTAAGTTCAAAGCACCATTTTCTTCTGCCTTACATCTCCCAACGAAGCCTAGGCCATCAACCAACTCAGGCCAAGCCATGCAATGTAGACTTGTTTGTGCTTGTTTGGGTTTCGCAGCTCGAGTGTTCTCCAGGCTGAGGGTTCTAAGCCTCACCCAAACCCTCTTTAGTCACCTCTAACAACATACTCGGTAGTTTACACTGTTATAATTCTTTGCATCCCTAAAGGGCTCCAGTAACTCAATCACTGCTCCGGGCATCTAAGATTCCAACATCCTTTTTGAAATACCCCCATATAACATGCAGTAAACCAAT
>JACEFZ010001483.1:7500-36442 GCA_014155875.1 Cepaea nemoralis
GCAATTCTCTCCATGTCCACCACATTTGACTTATTCCTGTCTCTAATTCTCTTCTCGTGTGTTTTTAGGTCTATCTCTATTTCATTAGTTTTATGGGTTCCGGTGAAGGGACTTTCTATTAATACTATTTTCATTATCTCTCAGTATGTGTCCTTTTGAGCGCCCGCGTCTTTCCTCACCTCTTGGTTACCTGAAATCTGTCTCGTTATTCTCTTAAGCTCCTCATTGGTCATTCTATCATACCATTTTAGTTCCTCCATTATGTGTATATATATGATACTGGAGATATACCTTCTGAATTATGTAATTCTGTGTTTATTGCAATCCCAAAGAAATCAGGAACCTTGGAATGTGATCAACATAGAACAATTAGTATAATGAGTCACATCACAAAGATCTTGTTACGAATTATAATGCAAAGAGTGAGGAAGAAAATACAACCTGAAATAGGGGAAGAACAATGTGGGTTTGTAGAAGGAAATTATACAGTAAATGCTGTGTATATGCTGCGAACAGTTATTGAACGTGCTATAGAAGTAAACAAGGATATACATCTTTGCTTTATTGACTACACAAATGCTTTTGATGGAGTTAGACATGTCAACATGGTGGATATGCTTGCAGATCTACAAATTGATGGGAAAGACATTAGACTTATAAAAAAACATATATTGGAAACAACAAGCTGCCATAGGGATTGATAATGAAGTGGGACAATATCAACCTATTAAGAGAGGTGTTAGGCAGGGATATGTAATGTCTCCAGATCTTTTTTCCCTATACAGTGAAAATATTTTCAGAAATATAGAAGACATAAATGGAATCAACATTGGAGGACGAAACATAAATAACATTAGATATTCAGATGATACAGTATTGATTGCAGACAATGCGCAGGATCTGCAACAATTAGTAGAAGCGGTTGTTGTCCACAGTGAGCAGCTGGGGTTGGAATTAAATTGTAAGAAGACACAGGTTATGGTCGTCACTAGGAAGAACGAAGTACCACAATGTAATATACAAGTAAATGGGGATATTCTTCAACAAGTGAATCGGTACAATTATCTCGGAACAGTCATAACATCTGATGGGAGATGCCTTGAAGAGATTAGAACAAGAATCGCCATGGCGAAGGTAGCCTTTAGCAAGATGAAAAATATTCTGACCAATAAAAAGATGTCAATTGAAACGAGAAAGAGAGTGTTGAGGGGATACATAGAGCCTGTTCTTTTGTATGGATGTGAAACTTGGACAATGTGCAGTCAAGCTGAAAAACATCTGATGGCTGCAGAAATGTGGTTTCTGAGGAAAATGCAAAGAATACCATGGACAGATAGAAAAACCAATGACCAAGTACTACAGGAGACAAATGAAAATCGTAGATTGATTAGAGAAATTAGACGTAGACAGTCAACATTTTTTGGACATGTTATGAGAAGAAATGGACTGGAGAACTTAGTGACAACTGGCAAGATCGAGGGGAACAGACCAAGAGGAAGACCGAGAGGAAAATATCTGGATGGCTTGGCCACATGGCATGGACGAGACAGGAACACTGAGCTGATCCACGACTCTGGTGATCGAGTGAAATGGCGAGTCATGACCGCCCACGCTTTCCGGCATGGCACATGATTGATTGATTGATTCTGTGTAGACTGATACCAGTTAACGAATATGTAGTATTGTTTTTTTTAATACAATTAGTTCTCACTTTTTCATCACAGTTATCACGAAGATGTAACAAGACCAACTCACAAATCACTTACTGACAGACACTACTGACTGCAAATAAGCTTTAGGCCAGGAATCAACGATCATGGACATCAGCTGTCGTACTTGTTCTCCCTTGATTGTCATGTCATTCGTACAATTATCGAACATAACACACCTGTACTTGCAGGCTGTAAATATTCTACCCAGAGCTGAAGTCGGGTCCTGTTTTCTACACCAGTTGTTCAAGTCCTGTGGCGAACTTTGTGACCCAGATCTCTCCACCACTTTTCTAAACGTGTCTCCGTTAGTGATAACGCAGATACAGTGATCTTCGATGAACTTTTCTCCAAACACTTCCTTTAACATGGCCATTACAAATCCTTCTTCTTCATAAAACGACTTCCATACTTTTAGTACAATTACGGCTGCATGGAAGCCTTTAGGGCACAGTTTCAGTAATTGTGGCATCACTGACGCGCACAATTTAAAGACCCCCTTTGTCGTTGGTGGTCTTCTTTCTTGGTTCCGGTGGACAGTCAACAACTTTCACTTTGTAATGTTCATGCGTGGTAGATTTTAACTCCATTGTTGTGGTTTCTGTGTCGCCATCAGAGAAAACTGCGAATTGTGCAGAACCCAAGATGGAGTTTCCAGTTGAACTTTTGCCTTGCCCAGGTGGTCCGCACAGTAAGATGTTTATTTGATTCTCTGCGTATGTCAGATGCTGGCGTATTCAACTGGCGAATAGAAATTATTAGTTTAATTAAGGTCGGCGACTGTGGTGTAGAGGTTATTGTATGCAATTTCATAAATCCCTCCGTTTACGGTGTCGAGGGTTCGAAATCAGCCGCAGGTGATTCGTTTTCAGAACATCTTGGTTTGGTTTCGATGGTATGAGAGGTAGCCGTTCATAAAGCAATGGCAAACTACTGAAAGAAACAAACTGCTAGTAAATTACATAAGCCAATAAATGTTGAGTTTGAATGCAACGTTCTATAAAATGAAACGTAATTAACTGCATTTATTGTTGTAGTAGGAGTGTTATTTGTACTTGACTGTGAATCAACTAAATCTGCACTACTATCTGAAAATTATTTCATACTTGTTTTCGATAATGGAGAATTTTCTTTTGGTAGGTTGCTGAAAATCTGAAAAATGCAATTGCGGAATGAACATTTTTAAAAGTTATACGTCCTTTGCAGGTCGTTACGATCAAGACATTGTTGATTTTTTAGGCACTTGTACACTCAGCAGTTTGCCATAGCTTTCTGGAAGAGACGTCAATGTTGATGTTTATTTAAATGCTGGTGTAGTCAGTGAGCGCCCTGCATTTCCACCAGCGCACCTGAAGTTTAAGAGTGAGCGCTCTTATCATTTCGGCCACGTCTACTTCTACATAGACACTATTCTGCTGATATTTGTGTTTCTTAAATGATTTTCTTATGTAACAAATATTGCACTTACAGCCAGCTTTATGAATTTCTTCAGCCAGACATCAAAATCTTGAGTCATGGTTGGAGTACTATTCTGGTGGTAATCTCTTCAAAAACAAAAAAGCAAACAAACAAACAAACAAAGAGCATTTACAATAAAATATGGAAAAATAACTGCAAACCACATATTTTTGCATAAGAAAAAAAGACATCCACAATTATACAATATCATCACCTCCTCCTCTTCTTCCCCCTCCTCCTCCTCCTTCTTCTTCTCTTCTTCTTCTTCTTCTCCTCCTCCTCCTTCCCCTCCTCCTCCCCCTCCTCCTCCTCCTCCTCCTCATTCTTCTTCTTCTTCTTCTTCTTCTTCTTCTTCTTCTTCTTCTTCTTCTTCTTCTTCTTCTTCTTCTTCTTCTTCTTCTTCTTCTTCTTCTTCTAATCCTCCTTCTTCTTAGTCGTCGTCGTCTTCTTCTTCTTTTTCTTCAGGTACCTTTAGATGGGAGAAAGTTGAATTTGTGAATGGATAAATTGGTAGGATGGGTGTATAGATAAAAAAACATAAATTTGTGAATGAGTGGAAAGGAAGGTAAGTGGGTGTAAGACAAGTGAACGAGGGAATGGTTGGGCTAGAAGGCGATATAAATATCATGAATGTGTGAATGAGTGGAAATGAGTGAATACGTGGGCGAATTCTGTGAGTTACCGAAACAGTGACGAGAGGTGTAGGCAGATGGTGTTTGAGAGTATGTATCAATATCATCCAGTGCCTTGCCAAATGGTATAGGCTTTCAATTCTCTCCACACTTCTCGGTTGTTGGTGTACTGGGTGAATTCTAATGATGATATTTTTTCTTGAACTTTCTTAGACTATTCAGTATCACTTCTCTCGATAGTATCTGCCTCTTCTGTGGCTAATTTTTAGTCATCACGATGGTCTCCAATGCCTTCTATTTACATGACAAAAAACACCTTTGCCTTTCTTATATTTGTGTATGATTTTCTACTTTCATTAGCATCTTCCAGGCAATCGATGTTAGTTTCCATAGTAGTATTCATAACATTCGTCTCAGAAATCACAACTATACTGCCTCCAAACTCTTCCTAATTTGCTCGTCTACATTCCAAGCTTCACTGCTGCCAAAAAAAACCCACATATTTTATATCTAATGTACTTACCCTCTTTATGGCATTCAGTCAACCATCTGGGAGCGCGTGAATAATGCAGAAGAACAGAAATATTATCATGGTCTAGAGATAATACGGCAGTAGGGGGTGGTTAGAGGATCTGGTAGACAGTCGTCACTCAGATATAAAGCAAGACAGAGCTTACAAGGGGCATCATTAGTATTGGAGCTTTTTGATGGCTGTTGGGGATAAGTACTGAGCGCGTATGGGAATGCCCATAGTGCAATGATATCGGTTATTAACACATCTCAACTCAACTCTTTGATATAGCTATTATTACTTATTGCTCTATAGTAAAGGAAAATCCTTTTCTGCAATCTCTATTTACTGAAATGTAAAACAACTGTTGCAGAGCTTTTGCGTTTCCAGCTATCGATCCTATGTCACTGTATTGTATTTGTCGTGAACCTGTGGGCTTGCAGTACCCTATCTAACACTGAATACAATGAACACGGGCACGAACATACCAATAATATTACGAATAACAAACGATAGGTGCAACAGGGCGACCGTTCAAACAAACGTTGGTGTCTCTGGGGCGGTCACGGCTGGCAAAGATTAGCTTCATTTTCGTGCCAGGGCGTGCGGTGTACAAGGAAATAAGCAGGCTGGCAGGCTTGTAGGGAAGGCTACCGTGGAGGTCGAACGAGCCATGGACCAGGCTGATATACTGAATGCTCTACGAGAAATAAGATTTTTGGGAGAACCAAGTGTTGACTGTGAATCTACAACCATGTTCAGACTGCGAGAATAGCAAGTTAAAAGAGGTGTGGCCAAACAAGAGCACTATGCAGGAAGCCAAAGAAGGTTAATAAACCAACTCAGGACTTGTGTCGTGAGCCGCTACCCGCTACTGAGGAGGGGATCCGAGCACTTATGGACTGCATTGATCGATGTGTAATGAGGATAATTTGTCGACTAACTAGTAATAGGGAACGCTAATCCATACTCTAATATCAGTCAAGTGCACTAGACGCAATAACACGTGTACGGGCTACGCTTGAGTTCATAATCGAGCGAACTCCGGGTTTTATCCCATACAGCTCTTTCTCTTTCCACAGAGAGGTCGGCCGAAAACGTCCCACAGGGCCGTACTCCGTAGATCCAGCGACGATCCCCGAGGATCTCCCCTTCAAAACTCGTGAACCGAAAGACGGAGATCGAAAATATACTAAATGGTAGGTGAGTGCATACAATTATGGATGACTTGGTGAACTGATAAATAAATGGATTGCCTTATTAGAATCTGCGGATAGATGGTTCAGTTCGCACTGTATGGATATATAGCAGTGTATTTGTGTGTTGAATGTGCATGGATGTTGATGCGTGCGTGAGTAAGTGTGTGAATAAGAAAGTAAATACAGTCAGGACGGAGCTGATGTGTAAAATTGAATATTTGAAATGTAAGTGTATTAAGCAAAGATGTACTTACTGCCATAGGAAAGCAATGCGAAAATACAGGCACAACGTAAATCTTCCATCAGTGGTATATATAGTACATAATTCCTCATCTATACTAACACATACGTTTGAGTATGGGTTCAATAATCAACATCAATGCACTTGGAATATTCGCACGTGTGTGGGTCCCCTTCTTCGGTACCCAATTAAGAGTCTCCATGCTTATAGAACCAGTGGTAGACTGATTCATCGTCCGCCTGCACTGTCCCCTCCTCTCTCTCTCTCTCTCTCTCTCTCTCTCTCTCTCTCTCTCTCTCTCTCTCTCTCTCTCTCTCTCTCTCTCTCTCTCTTTCTGCTTATTTCCCGCTGAATTAGCTTCTCCGAGCGTGGATTCTCTTTCACATTTGTTGTACTTTCAATTCGGTTCCAGAAAGCCTAAATCACATTAGCCTTGTTATAAAGCATCTCACCACTCAAAGGGGCGGCTTGATCAGCATGTTAATTTCCTTTTTACACACATAATTCCTAAGCACATAGTCCATGGTATGCTTTTGGGCGTCATCTTATAGGGCCATGCAAGCCACTCAATGTGAAGCATATCAGTTTTCAATAGAAATTAAAACAGATCGTAAATAAACAAACAAAAACATTCTTACACTCAAAAGTATAATTAGTTACGTTAAATGAATAATTGCTGCACTAACTATTGTGACTAGTCTACTGTTAATTCGCTGAATCGTTGCAACCAGCACAGAATCATGACATATAAGTGCCGCCAATGATAGAAGCATCGCCGCGGAAATAACGGGGACTGTAGGGAAGGTTCTGGATGGATACATTTGTCACGTCGTGTTTTAAGGTTGCATCCCTGATGCGTATCATTCTTGGAATTTCCTACCTACCATATAGGAGTAGTTACAAAGAAATTGTCCTTGTTGTTAATTTCAGCTTCCTCACTCCTCCCTACCCTACCCATATATAATTTAAATGACACCTCAATATTGTGATTTAAAAAATGTAATGTGTTTGCGTGACTTTGCTGGTTTTCCCGTGTCACATGCCGTATCCAGGCCGTGACGATCTTGTAAGTTTGGATTTCGGCGTATTTCTCTTTACCCAGATTGCATTGAGGTGATATAGCTTCTCTTGAATACACTAATAGTGTATACATTTAACTTTGTGTTTATTCATTTATAGAGGTACATATCTCTTGTTCATACATTTAGGAAGATTAGAAGCTTAGATGGTAATGAAGCAGAGGAGAAAGATAGAGGGAAGAGGAGTACGGGTGAGAGGGACGTCGAGAGAAGGAAGACAAGGTGGATAAACAGAAAATTGAATAACTAAAATTTAAATGTGCCTAGTAAATCACAACCTGCTCCGTGGCGAAGGTGTTACGGATGGGGAGACAGAGAGAGAGAGAGAAAGAGAGAGAGAGAGAGAGAGAGTGAGGGAGGGAGAGAGAGGGAGGGAGGAAAAGAGAGAGAGAGAGAGAGAGAGAGAGAGAGAGAGAGAGAGAGAGAGAACGAACGAACGAACGAACGAAAATCTTTATTTTCAAAGGGTTAAGAATTGGGCACGCAGGCCCGTCTGACATTCTGCCCTTCTTCGCATTTTACTCTCATACATTCTTTCATTCAACATCTCTTATGAAGCAATTCCTTAACAACAAAATAACAATAAGCATTAAAACGCATGGAAAATAATCAATAATACATGACTCGTTGAGGCAATGTTTAACATGGGCATCATATATACCCAAGGTGGGTGTAACGTGCCACACATATGGGAATGTTGTTGTTGTTTTTTTTTTTTTCTGGCTAGTTGTCTTTCCAGATAATTTACCATTAGTATTGTCTTTGTTGCTATTTTTTTTTCTTTTCAGGGGGCATGTAGTCTGTCCTGAGGTAGTGTTCAAACAGGTTGCGACTGTATGTATAATGATTGGTGGTGTCTTCGATTTCTTGTGGAAGATTATTCCACAACTGAATGGCAGAGTATGCTAAGCTTGTTTTATGTAAGTCTATCCTAGGTTTAGGGACATGAAGTATATTTAGTCGTTCGCTATGTCTTGCGTTATATTTAAACAATGGCCAAAGGTAGCTTGGGGCATTTTGAAGTAGGATTTTGTGAGCTAGTTTAGCTTTATTAAAAAGTAGGCGTTTGTGAAGTGGCAGTAACTGAAGACGTTCATGTAGGTTTGAATTGTCTGTAAACTTATCACCATTGATTAGACGCACTGCCCATTTCTGCAGCGAATAAAGGCGTTTTGTTATTGATTTGGAGCATCCATCCCAGATTGTAGAGCAATAATCAATATGTGTTTGTTTATGGGAAGTGTAGAATATCTTTCTTGTGTTTTCGTCGAGGAAATTTTTAGCTTTGGCAAGTTGGTATACTTTTTTGGCTATTTGTTTAACTAGAGCATGAACATGGGAATTAAATGATAGATTTTGATCTATGATAAGCCATGTGCCTTGTGCTCGATTACACGTTCTATAGGCGTGCTACCAATGTGCAGCTGAAGAGTTCTCTGCGAGTTTAGAGTGTGAAGTCTTTGCCTGGTTCCTATTAACATAGATTTTGTTTTAGAAATGTTAATTTGCATGCGGTTTGCATGACTCCAGTTAACTACACTATTTATTTCCTCTTGCAAGGATAATTCTAGCACATTACGATCAATAGCGTTTGTATATACTGTGCAGTCATCAGCAAATAGATCGCAGGACGATGACAGATATAAGAGAAGATCATTTATATAAATGGCAAATAACAGAGGGCCAAGAATAGACCCCTGAGGTACTCCAGTATTAATGGTAATGGCTTGGGATAGAGATTTATTGTGTTTTCTGTCTAATAAGAATGAGTTTATTAATGTCACTATATTAAAGCTTACTTTCATTGTTTCTAGTTTTTTAATTAGGATAGTATGATCTATCATATCGAATGCTTTTTTAAAGTCTGTAAACATCGTTCCACACAGAGTATTGTTGTTAATATTTTGATGCCAGTTTTCTATCATGTTTGTTAGGGCCGTATTGCAGGAATATTTTGGCCGAAATCCTGACTGACTGTCAGCTATTAGTTTGTGGCGAACTAAGTGCTCTAGTGTTGTTTTGTGGATGTGCTTTTCTAGCGGTTTGGATAATGAGGATAATAAGGACATTGGCCTATAATTACTATTGATGCAATCGTCTAATGAACCAGCTTTTAAATGAGGATACACTTTAGCGATTTAAAAGGCTGACGGGAAGTGACCTTTGGTGAGACATTTGAGAGAGAGAGAGAGAGAGAGAGAGAGAGAGAGAGAGAGAGAGAGAGAGAGAGAGAGAGAGAGAGAGAGAGAGAGAGAGAGAGAGGGAGGGAGAGAGAGAGAGAGAGAGAGATGTCCTTCCCATTTTATTCAACTCGGTCTCTAATTCTTTTCTCTGTGTGGTTTTTATGTCCCCCTCTATATCGTTGACCCTGTGGGTTGTAAACAGAGGGACATTTTAATTATAATTTTAAATTATTTTCTCAGTGTGTGTCCTTCTGCCAACATTTTGTCCTTACCTCTTGATTCTCTTATATTTATTTTGTTATCTCCATGAGCTCCACATTGATGATCGTGTCATACACTTTAGTCCTATTCTGCACCATCCATCCATCATGTGCCATGCCGATAAGCGTGTGCGGTCATGTTTTGCCATCTCACTCGATCACCAGAGTCGTGGATCAGCTCCGTATTTCTGTCTGGACCATGTCACGTGGCCAAACCATCCACGTATTTACTTCGCAGTCTTCCCCTTGGTCTCTTCCCTTCGATCTTGCCAGATGTCACCAAGTTCTCCAATTAATTTCTTCTCATAACATGTCCAAAACATGTTGACTGTCTACGTCTAATGTCTCTAATCAGTTTACTATCTACATTTGTTTCTTGAAGAACTTGTTCGTTGGTTTCTCTGTCTGTCTATGGTATTCTTTGCATTTTCATCAGAAACACATTTCCACAGCCATCAGATGTTTTTCAGCTTGACTTCTCATTCTCCAGGCGTCCAAGCTTCACATCCATACAAAATTACAGGCTCCATGTAGAACCTCAACACTGTTTTTCTCGTTTCAAGTGACATCGTTTTCTTGATCAGTATGTTTTTCATCTTGCTAAAGGCTACTTTTTTATATATTTATTATACTTTTTATAATATTATAATATTATTATACTATTCTGCACAGGCACCAGTTAATGAATGTTTGTAGTATAATTATTTTAATTGTTCTCCGTGTTTGTTATCCATACTGTATTACTGTTAGAAAGTTAGAATTTAACATGCTGCGTTTGGTGCCAAGCTCAACTTCCTTTACTTTTCACAATTTCATTGTGAAAGCTTCTATTGCTTGTTGTATTCTTATTTTAAAGTCTTTGTCTGTTCATCCATATTTGCCGTCATGGCAACCTAAATAGGGGCCCGATTCCGCCTCTTGAAATGACGTTGTATCAAGGAAACTATGGTTATTATTTATTTAATTTATTCTCATTATAATGATTGATTGATTGATTTAGGAACCGACATCACAGCATTCGGGGCATTCTCATTATAATTGTCTTGTCAATGTAGATTTTAATACCCAGACAATGTGAACTCTCCTCAAGTGTGTTTAGTTTATCTTGCATCTGCTTTCTTGTATAGGATAGAAGCGCAGTATCATCAACGAAGTCCAGATCATCAAAGTGTTCTGTCAGATCCAGTTGGATTTCTTTCCTGTTGGTAGTTACCATTGTCTTCATGTATAGTCAGTATAGCTATTGTTTTGTTTGCATATCCTTTACATGACATTGCTGTCAACATCAGCATCGTTCAGCTGATTGTTGATTTCTTGGCAAGATTACGCTCAGTAGTTTGCCATTGCTTTCAGAGCGACCGGCTCACATACCCCGTAAGTTACCGACGAGATTCGAACCACTGCTGATTCTCACCGTCGTCACGTTACTTGCGAGAGTATACGAGATTACGGAGAAACGTCCCTAACCTCTAGGCCAGGAAGCCGGCAGTATAGCTATAATCTGTAAGAATAATTAAGGTAACAAAGGCACTCCAAGTGGCCAGTCTTCCCTGTAGCTAATGGCGAGCCCAAGCTTCGGAGCCTCGTCCGACCGCGCTCATACCACCATTAGCGCAACTTATAATCGTGCCGCCTACGCACATAATGTATATTAGTATTCGCCTCGGGGGAGGGGGGTAGGGGAAGTATCACAAACAACTTTAATTTCAACTGATCTTATAGCGAGGTGAATTAGATTTCATTGCAGTGGATGCAACTTTGAACTTCTTTTAATGTTATCCTGGGAAACGTGCTTACAATAAATGCGTGGGAATGGAATAAGGGGAACTGCATTAAAGTTTAAAAAGCAATGAATGAATCACCGAAAAACGATAAACAGACTGTGAGCTTTACTAGGGCACTACTACAAGACACAAAATGGACGTTGCGGCCAAAGCCTTCGTCAGCACAGAACAAACAAACAAAAATAGACAAACAAATACACGCAAGACACTAAATGAAAGCATTAAGGTTACTTACGAGTATCCTTGTTTGAGCGGCTATCCGTGGATGGAATAAACCGGATGTAGTGGTTAACAGGGTCAAATGACTAAAGGTCAATAAAGCAAGAAGCTCGAGGATTGGCTAAGATAACCGGTGAGGGAACAACACGCTGGTGGGATGGGGGTGCGCCCATGAGAGCGAAAAGGAAAAATATGGATTGGTAGTGCATGTAGCCGACTCTGTGGCGATGTAACGGATGTAGTTCGCAACTCCGCACACCAAGCTCGAAACACTGCTGCCGGCGATTTGGATGCAGACCGCCCCGCGTTTGCCCTCATAAAATAGCACAAGTGCCGCTTGTTCAGAAAGCAATGAGAAGCAACTGAACGCAAACTACCGGGGAAGTCACAGAAGGCAAAGATAATGCTGGCGTTGACTACGACGTCCTGTGAAGGACATGCAGCTAGCTTATTAGTGGATTATACGACTACGTTGATGGGAGGGGCAGGGGGCGTTAGAGACTTAAATAAAACTGTGTTGGACATTGAGGCCGCGAGGGGAGAGTGAACCCAACTGGAAGATGAGACGGTTTTCCAATGTCTTGCAATCGCGTTCGTGAGATGTGCACGATTTGATCGTCATGACCTGTATGTCGCCAATGCCACAGTGGTCGGAACTGTTGAAGTGTAGGTGTACCGATTTCTGGGCACCACTGTTGATATCAGAGAGGTGTTGCCTAAATCTGTCCGCCTTACTAAGATCTGTCTGCTCAACATATCTCATGTCACAAAAACTTGGTTGGTCCTAATACTTCACATCCCACATCCGATTCTTGGTACTGGACTTTATTTAATCACGATCTGTAACATCCTAAGATGCCTATTCCCAGATGTGAAGTTCTGGTACTTGTCTTGCACACCAGCTGGTTCCGTAGCCTGCACATAGGAAGGCGTACTCTACATATGTCCTCGTAAAGATTTTACATTGGTATTGTAACGAACATTTACGGACGCAGTTCGTAATCTCGCATACCCGCGTTCGAAACACAGCTGCGGGCGATTTGGCAGCAGACCGTCATGCGTTGGTGTTTTACGAAATAGTGTGGGTGCCCGACGTTCAGAAAGCAATGGAAAACTACTGAACGTAAACTTGTCAAGAGATTACAACAGCAAACAATGTTAGTGTTGACTGTGACGTCCTGTAAAGGAATCTTGCTCGTAGCGGCTCGTACTAACTGTAACGAACGCAGCTTGTAATCCCGCATACCGAGTTCAAAACCGATTTCAAAACACAGCTGCGGGCGGGTGCAGAAAGCAACGGCAAACTACTGAACGTAAACTTGCCAAGAAATCACAAACTGTCAGAACATGCAGGGGTTGACAACAACGTCCTGTAAAGGATTTGCAGAAAACTAAATTCTCAACACCAACCTCACTCCGACAGACACAAGCCCTATTTGGGATTCGGGAGGTTTGAATGCTATGCATCAGATTTGGGAGTTAAAACTAACAATCTTCCATTGGCTTTAGAAACAATAACAGCTATCAATATTGTTAGCTACTTCTGATGTCGGAGTGGGTTCGCCTGATGGCGAGGGACACTGGTAATAGGGGAAACTAATTCATACGCAAAAACTAGACCAGTGAACTAGAAGTAGCATCATGTGCATTGACTACGTTTGAGTTCAAAGCGATAGAATAAAATAAAAATAAACCCACAAAACATATTTTGTGATACCAGATTGCAACATGGTGGTTGATATTTTGACACATTTCCCCTATACATTTGTGTTGGAATCATGGAAATTAATTTGTGAGTCACTTGGACAATTTAATTTCTCTTAATTGCAATGTCTATTGTGTGATGAAGTAAATAAAGATCTACACCTTTACTTTATTGACTACACAAAGGCTTTCGATAAAGTGAGACATGTCAACATGATAAGGATGCTTGAAGATCTACAAATTGATGGAAAAGACCTTAGACTTAGTAAAATACATATATTGGAAACAACAAGCTGCCATAAGAGTTGACAATGAAGTATGCCAATATCAGCCTATTAAAGAGAGGTGTGAGACAGGTATGTGTAATGTCTCCAGATCTGTTTTCCCTATACAGTGAAAATATTTTCAGAAATATTGAAGATATGAATGGAATAAACATTGGGGGACGATGCATCAATAACATTAGATATGCAGATGATACAGTCTTGATTGCAAACAATGAACAGGATCTGCAAAATTTAGTGGATGCGGTTGTTACACACAGTGAACAACTAGGGTTAGAATTAAATTGTAAAAAGACATAGATTATGGTCGTCACTAGGAAGAAAGAAATACCACAATGTAATATACAAGTAAATGGGAATATTCTTCAACAAGTGAATAGGTACAATTATCTCGAAACAGTAATAACATCTGATGGGAGATCCTTGAAGAGATTAGAACAAGAATCGCCATGGCAAAAGTAGCCTTTAGCAAGATGAAAAACATACTGACCAATAAAAAGACGTCAATTGAAACGAGAAAAAGAGTGTTGAGATGCTACATAGAACCTGTACTTTTATATGGATGTGAAGCTTGGACAATGAGCAGTCAGGCTGAAAAACATCTGATGGCTGTAGAAATGTGGTTTCTGTGGAAAATGCAAAGAATACCATGGACAGCCAGAAAGACCAATGAAAAAGTCCTTCAAGAAACAAATGAAGATCGTAAACTGATTAGAGACATTAGACGTAGACAGTCAATATTATTTGGGCATGTTATGGGAAGAAATGATTTGAAGAACTTGGTGACAACTGGTAAGATCTAGGGGAACAGACCAAGGGGAAGACCTAGAGGCAAGTACCTGGATGGCTTGGCCTTGTGGCATGGTCGAGACAGAAACACGGAGCTGATCCACGACTCTGGTGATCGAGTGAGATGTCAGAATATGACCGTCCACGCTTACCGGCATGGCACATGATGGATTGATTGTGTGCTGACAGAAAGAAAAAGTATAAAGAACAAGTAGAGAAACAGACAGAAATGAATACTTCTTCTTCTTCTTCTTCTTCTTCTTCTTCTTCTTCTTCTTCTTCTTCTTCTTCTTCTTCTTCTTCTTCTTCTTCTTCTTCTTCTTCTTCTTCTTCTTCTTCTTCTTCTTCTTCTTCTTCTTCTTCTTCTTCTTCTTCTTCTTCTTCTTCTTCTGCGTTGGCCTGTTCGTCTGCAATGCTGTTTTTGGCGTAGTTGCTTTGCGGCTGTTTACAGCAGAGCTGCAATATTTGCACCTTTCGGCCGACACATCCGACTTTTTAGGAATTTGTTGACAGAGTTAACCTTCCCGGGAAAATGAATACCAAGTTATGAAGAAGAGCCGTTTGAGGGGACAGAACGGAGCAATAGAGTTTAACATTTTGGCTTTAGTTTCATTTGTTGGGAGGAAAGTTATTTTTTGGTAAACAGACATGGCATGTCACGGTAACCGACCTAGACAATGCAACAAACATAAAACGAAGTAGACTTGGTCACGTCTGCTCCATGTGACAGTGAAGCTGTTTTGAGGTAAACACCCAATTACCTTGGACTTTTTTGTTATATGTATTTTTCAGTCTTGTTTCAGTTGTTGAGCATGCAAGACATATAGTATGATGGGAAATATTTCAGTGCATTCATCCTGAAATAAAATCGTTTGTTTGGGTGGGAGGAGCGGCTGGCCGAATGGCTAGAACGCAGTACTCTCATTCGGGAGACCCGGGTTCGATCCCTCGGTAAGGTGTGGGGGTTTTTTCTGTCGGGGGCAAAAAGAAAATCCTAACCTGCACAGTTCGCGGCGACTGCACTAGCTAGGCGGCCTTAATTCCTCAGGCTCAAAGACCCCTCTGCCATACATCGCAAGGTACTATATTGGCAGTAAATGACAGTTTATAATGGATTGACCGGTCAGCTGGGTAGGGGTATCCCGTATCAAAGGAGATGCAATTCATTTCCTCCGTAAGTCTACGGGACACACTTGGGAAAGGTGGAGTACCCGTTTAGCGCCCCCACCTTCCCCATCAGGGTTACGTGAAGCCATGGAAGCAGGTGGTGTATGGAGTGTGAGAGCATCCGACAGATTGTTGTTGGTTATGATCCGCATTCTGCGGCGATAGGCAGATGATCTCTTCAGTTGAGACAATGACCACTGACTAGTACAGTCACTGCCCAGAAGGAAAGCAATGGCAAACTACCTTCTGCAAAACTTGCCAATAAACCATAACAACTATGATAGACAGCCTAATAAGAAATAGATCTGATGGTGAGACCCCCAGACTAGGCAGATAAGATAACACTTGGAAGAGTGTGACACAGGGGCCAGTACTAGTAATCGTGATGACGGAGTTATTCCTGACGGTGTTACCAAGGAAATTCCATGTGTCAGACTATGAAGGAGAGTAAGACTTGGAGCGTGGAATTTGAGAAGTCTGTATGAGGGAAAGCTTAAGATGGTATGTGATGAGATTGAGAGGTTAATATTAACATTTTAGGAATTAGTGATCATCGCTGGAGAGGCAAGGGACACTTTACAACTGAAAATGGAAGTCTGTTCATTTATTCTGGTAGAGAAGTCGGAGGACAGAACGGAATGGCATTTTGTTTAGATAAAATAACTGCAAAAGCTTTAATTGGATATAATCCTCATGGTTAGACATAAAGGCCACCCATAAAAGACAATTCTCATACAGATTTATGCACCTATTGCAACAGCAGAGGAAATCGAAATTGAAGAATTTTACAGCATACTGCAAGACATCTATATATATAAAATAGAATGTATGTCTGTATGTATGTATGTATGTTATGCGTTCGTGAACGGTCCATCTGATTGAGATGAAATGTTCTACACGTCTTCTTCTCATTCCCGTGCTGCCAACTGTCATAGTTTGTTAGTGTACAAACAGTTATTTACTTAATATTATTTAATATTTTAATTTACATTATAATTTATATATAGCGAGGGGACATAACTTTTAATAGCATTGCTATATATGTAAAATTATTGCATATGTCTCAAATAGGTGGACCTTTTATCTACAATTATCTCCAGGTATACGCGTTATAATCCTCCTCCCCCTCCTCCCTCCTCCTCCTCCTCCTCTCACTCCTCCTCCTCTACTCCTCCTACTCCTCTATTCCTCCTCCTCCCCTACTCCTCCTCCCCCTCCTCTCCCATCCTCCTCCCCTCCTCCACCACCTCCTCCTCCCTCCTCCTCCCCTAATCCTCCCCCTTCCCGCCTCCTCCTCTCCATCCCCTTCTCCTCCTCCTACTCCACCTCCTCCTCTCCTCCTCCTTCCCTACTCCTCCTCCTCACCCTCCTCTCCCTCCTCCTTCTCTCCCTCCTGCTCCTCCTCCCCCTCTCCTCCCCCTCCTCCTCCCCCTCCTCCTCTCCCCCACATCATCCTCCCCCTTCTCCTCCCCCTCCTCCTCCTCCCCCTCCACCCCCTACTCCTCCTCCTCCCCCTCCACCTCTTCCTCCCCTCTCCTCCTCCTCCTCCTCCCTTCTCCTCCTCCTCCCCCCTCCTCCTCCTCTCAAAACCTCCTCCTCCTCCCTACTCCTCCCCCTTATTCTCTCCCTCCTCCTCCCCGTCTCCTCCCATCCCCCTCCACCTACCCTTCTCCTTCTACTCCTCCTCCCCTACTCCTCCTTCTTCCCCTCCTCCTTCTCCCCTTCTCCTCATCCACCTCCCTATTCTTCCTCCCTTCTCCTCCCTCCTCCTCCTCATACTCCTCTTCCTCCTCCCTCTTCCCCCTTCTCCTCCCCCTCATCCTCCTCCCTCCTTCTCCTCCCCATCCCCCCTTCTTCTCTCTTCTCCTCCTTCCCATATCCTCCTCCTCCTCTTCCCCTCCTCCTCCACCTCCTCCTCCCTCCTCCTCCTCGTCATACTCCTCCTTCTCCTCTCCTTTCCCCTCCTCCTCCCCTCCTCCTCCCCCTCCTCCATTCCTCATCCCCTCCTCTTCCTCTCCCTCCTGCTTCTCCTGCTCCTCCCTCCTTTCCTCCTCCCCCTCCTCCTGCCCCTCCTCCTCCCCTCCTCCCCTTCCTCCTCCCTCCTCCTCCCCTCCTCCTCCTCCACTCTCTCCTCCTCCTCCCTTCCTCCTCCCCCTCCTCCTCCCCTCCTCTTCCTCCTCCTCCTTTTCCTTCTCCTTCTTTTTCTTCTGCTGCTGCTGCCGCCGCTCCATTTACCCAAGTTAATTGTTGGGGGAAGATGTAAAGATCTTTCAAATGCTCTTTCTAATAATAAACAGACAGACAGACAGATAGATAGTCGGGAACGGGAACGGGAGCTTATATGACTACTTATATGAATTAAATGAGATGCTCCCCACCAGGGTCTGGGCGAAGCCGAGCCGGGTCAGACAGACAGACAGACAGACAGACAGACAGACAGACAGACAGACAGACAGACAGACAGACAGACAATCGGGAGCGGGAACTTATATGACTACTTATATGAATTAAATGAGATGCTCCCCATCAGGGCCGGGCCGGGCCGGATCAGACAGACAGACAGACAGACAGACAGACAGACAGACAGACAGACAGACAGACAGACAGACAGACAGACAGACAGACAGACAGACAGACAGACAGACAGACAGACAGACAGACAGTCGGGAACGGGAGCTTTTATGACTACTTATATGAATTAAATGAGATGCTCCCCACCAGGGACTGGGCGAAGCCGGGCCGGGTCAGCTAGTATTACATAAGATTGGTCATAATAACATTAATATTGGGAGATTTTAATGCAAAAGTGGTTACAGGAAGAGTTGAACATGAAAGACATGTTTTAGGAAAATTTGGATTGGGAAATAGAAATAATGCAGGTGACAAATTAACTCAATTTCGCACAGAAAATGAGTTACCGATAGCCAACACACTTTTTAAACAACACTCAAGAAGACTCTTAGCGTGGAAGACCCCTTGACGGTATTACCAAACACCAGATAGGTTATATTTTAATACAAAGAAGATGGAGATCAAGCATAGCATCGGCAATAACCTTACAAAATGCAGACCATCAGTTATTAGTAGCAGATATGAAAGTAAAGCTAAAAAAGCTTACCCGAGGACCAAGCCACTTTGTTTTGATCTCACAAAAATACCAGATGCATGCAACATAGAAGTGAAGAAACGTTTTGAAGTCTATACAGGAGGAACTGATCCATAATGAATTAGCAGTACAAGCTAAAGATATCTTGATAACTGCAGCCACAGATTTAATTCGGTACCAAGAAAAAGCAACATAACAAGCACATGGAAAAAATCGGATGCGGATAAAGGTAAGGCCCTTCTTGCACGCTACATAGAGCAGACTGACCGGAAAGACAAGTCCGCATGACACAGGACCACAACGACACTCGCTCAGTTGTGCGAGGGGGTCGGGACAGACGAAGAGTGCATAATCACAGCTGAGACAATACGTGCGATGCTCAAGAAATCACCTAACACCGCCCCAGGCCCAGACGGCATCCGATATGGGGACCTACTAGTGATATCAGATGATGACATGGAAGAACTGGCCAGAGAATTCAACACCAGTATCCAGAGGGGTCAGATCAAAGAGGAATGGCTACACAGCTTCTTGCTGCCGCTGCCAAAACCGAACAAAGACCATTTCAAGATAAGCGGCTACAGAATCATTACGATGCAGAACACTGCTGGCAAGCTACTGAATAAAATTGTAGCACACAGACTTGCTTGTGACATGGAACACCTCGGCTGCTTCTCGCCCAAACTTGGAGGATACAGACGTAACAAAGAGTCATGGCTGAATGCGGCGGTCTTTGCTCAAGATGTTTACGAAGGATTTACGGTCAGAGAAGAGACATGTGCGGTCGCCATAGACATAAAGGACGCATAAAATAGAGTATCCTTCGAGCACTTGATGCAAACCCTCCTCAGACTGAAAGTGCACCCTCACTTTGTACGATGGATAGCTGCAGTTCTGCTCCAAAGGAAGGTGGTGCTAAGATGTGGGAGTTGGTCTTCTGAACCGATAACGATATGTCCATGATTGCCGCAGGGTTCACCACTGTCACCAGTACTATTCAACGCGTATACGGTGCCGATCACTGAACAACAGTTGGACGGGAGGGGCAACACTCTGTCATTCATTTGCTGACGACATTCTCGTGTATCGACAGGGTCGAGATAGATATGCGGTTACTAATGGTATGCAGGGCGAACTAGATCGAATTTCCTCATGGTGTGCTGACGCCAGTGCCCTTGTCAACCCTGCAAAGGCATCGGGTATATGGTTCTCCCTAAACAACCATATTGTGAACACAGATCTGCCGGCAGTAACAATGGATGGGAGCATTTTGAGTAGAACCCAGTTGTCAGAGTCCAACAGGGGACAGCGATGCAGTGACATCGTTGCGACCGCCAGGCGACTTAGCTCCCAGTAAGGGATGCAACAACTTCGTTGCGCCGCCAGGCGAATAGGAGTTACCGGCCTGCGAGATCGCTGGCTGACCAGCGGTCAGGCCGCCAACGCAAGACGCACGCCTGCCACGTGACGCCACGTCAGGCGGGAGGCAAGTTGCGAACCAAGTCCAGACAGCTCTGGGGACACGGAACATGACTGACGTGTGATTGAGAGAAAGGCGTTGTATGGTTTCTGTATTGAAAGGCGAGTGTCTGGACATCTTGCGAGTCAGACTTGTGAACTGTATTGTGGATGTAAGTTGTAAAGTATCCATTATATATATTTGTGATCATCGTTCTGTATTTGATATGTTAATAAATCCATCGAACGATGTGTCGTTGAGTCTTACGTCAAATCACGTTGTATTTGTACTGTCTCACACTTGTTAGGCAAGCGAGCCAAGTTTAAGACCCTGACATGTGTGAACGTGGGGGCTCGTCCCGCTTTAATTTACTTAGAGTTGAACCGTGAGTAGCTCGTCCTTGTTGAACGTGGAGGTCTCGTCCAGCTTTAATTAGTTAGATTTGAACCTAGATGTGATCGTAATTTACTTGGATTAAAGTTAAATGTGTTAATGTGATCGTGGAAGGCTCATTTTGATTTATTACTACATTATTTAAACATGTGTAAGATCATTTGTAAACGTACAATGCATACATTTTGTTTGATCCTGTAAGCGTGTAAAACATTTGTGATTTGTGAAACTTGTCACCGTTTTGACCTTGTCGACATTGTGATCTTGTCGCCATTTTGACCTTGTCGCCATCTTGTAAACTTGATGTCTATGTCCTTACTGAATGTCATCTTGATGTAAGTGATGTGTCATCAATGTTGTAGAGTGTTAAGATACTTGTAGATTGTCTTTGTGCATTGAGTTTGTGGAACGCGAAAAGTTTTGGAAAGAAAGTAACGTGTATTGTAAAAAAACTGTTGACGGACAAACTTACAACATACAACTACACTCAACGCCATACAAACCTAATCAACACTTAGTGACAAGCAGGCACACACCAACAAATAGACGCTAATTTATCTTCTTCCAAAAACAAAGCAGGTTTTTCCGTACCATCCGAAACCTTGCCGTAGAGGTCATTTGTAGTCTGAAGTAGCGACCCTACAGTTCCTAGCCCAATTTCCAACCGTTCTTCACCGCATCCAGGGCACTTGAGTATACTTTTTCTTTTCGTATACTTTAAAGATGCATTTTTAGGCACATATCGTCCATATAAACAGATTGTAAATTGTTGATTACTAACCACTTATAACATATTGTGTGTGGCTGGTATTCCATTGACATTTTTCCATCATGTCTTCATTATTTGAGTTCATTGATATGGGGATAAAGTTACAGTTACATGGTGATGAACTAACACAGTGGAGTGAGCAGAAATACGCGGAATACCTACTAGTTCAGGAAAAAGCTAATGAACGCGATGAAAGAGCGGCTGAAAGAGCATTAAAGCAGGCAGAGATGGCTGCCAAGCAAGTAGAGGCAGACACAGCCTTAAAGCATGCAGAATTGGCTGAAAAGACCAAGCAAGCTGAGATAGATAGTGAGTTAAAGAAGGCAGAAATAGCAGCTCAGAGTAAGAGAGAAGAACTGGAATTACAGTTGAAGATAAAACAACTTGACACTGAGACTGCGATGAACAAAGAGTCTAAGAAATCTGAGAGACTGGAGAAAGAAAACCAGTATAAGAAATATCAAGGTATTGTACGTAATTATACCTCGGGTGACTGCATTGCAGCCTTTACCCAAAATTTTGAAACTTTAATGGAACATTATCAAGTTCCACTGTCTGAATGGAATATTGTGTACATGAGGAGTTTGTCAGGGGAACCTCTTAAAGTTATTGAAACCATCCCCAAAGACCTCAGAAAAGATTACCATTATCTGAAATCTAAGATTATGGCACATTTTATGTTAGATGAGGCGGGTTACAGAGAACAATTCAGTAAATTGAGCCCAAAACCGACTCAGACGTTCTCTGATTACCTCTGCTTAGTCCGAGATATTTTCACCAAATGGACGTCAGCAGCTAAAATTGACAGAAATTATCAGAGATTAGAAGATCTAATCATTAGAGACAAAATTGTATCATCTATTCCTTCAGCCTTTGCTAAATTTTTGTTAGAGAATGAATGCTCTAGTGTGGATGAGATTGAAAGACGTGGTTCGGCTTACTACACAGCCAACAAACATTGCTTTGCTACTGAAGATACTAACATTAACTTTGTAGCAGCGGCTAACTATGACAAACAACCCTATAGTAGGCAGAAACCTCATAAGCCTACTTCTGAAAAATTTAATCATTGCATCTATTGTAAATATTCACATCATCAGGGTGAAATGTGCGATCAGAACCCAGGGTACCATACTTACTTATTAAACATGGTAAACAGACAGGACAAGGAACGTAAATCCTTCAAAAACTCGCGAAAATGTTTCCTCTGCAAGGCGTGGGGACACCATCGGAAAGATTGTAAGGGCAGGCATATGACCAACAAAGCAAATGCCGCCTTGTTTGATAGTTCGTCTTCTGATGAAGAAGAGCCAGAGAAACATCCTGTGAACTCAGCACAGGCTTTTGACATATTCAGCGCAAACAAATGCTCTGTTTGTAACACCTTCTATGAAGATGGTATTTTAACATGCGTTCATGCCATCCCTATTGCCAATGAAGAAGCTAATTTGGTAGTAGACTCAAAAGGCAGAATAAACATCCATCACGGATATGTAAATGGCAAATCTGCTACAGTCCTTCGCGACACGGGCAGTTCACTCATTGGCCTGAAGAAAACGTTCATAATGCCTACAGACTATACAGGCAGGCACGTAACATGTAGAACATTCTCAGGCAATATTGAGAAATACCCATTAGCATGGGCATATATTGAAACACCTTTCCTCACTGGGAAAGTAAAGTGCGCTGCACTAACCAGTCCAGTTTGTGATATAATTATTGGTAATTTACCTGAGGTAAATGATAAACCTCATGACATAACATCTGTATGTATTGATGATACCATAACATCACCATCAAATGTCATCATTGACAATGTCACACCACCTATTGATTGTAAAGTAGCTAATGTAGCACTAAGTTCTCATGACATCATTGAAACTGTTGTTCCATCATCATCTGACATCATTGAGTGTGTGAACGCAGTAACGAGAGCTACTGCTAGAGTGCAAGATGAAATAAATCAAACTGAGGCGATACAATTGCTCAGCCCAGTTTCACTACCTACTAACACCATGAAGGAAGCATTTGTAACAGCCCAAAAAGCTGATCCTTCATTGTCAAAATACTTTGACCTGATCGGCCGAAAGCCAAAAGTAACCAAGAATGCAAAATGGCATTTTGCTATGAAAAATGATATACTCACCAGGTATTACACCAGAGGTGACAATACAACAGAGCAAACTGTTTTGCCAACTAGTTATCGCAAGCAAGCCTTACATCTTGCACACGATATACCTCTTGCAGGACATATGGCATACGTTAAGACCAGATCAAGGTTATTGACACAGTTTCACTGGCCAAAATTTTGCAATGACATTAAAGAATATTGCAGAAGTTGTGACACCTGCCAGAAACTGGTTAAAAAAGGTAAACACCCACAGGCAAAGTTACAAGTTACCGACTTAGCCAGTCGACCTTTTGAAAAGCTATCGGTTGACATAGTGGGCCCTCTTAGTCATACAACAACTAGAGGGAATAAATATATTCTAACTGTCATTGATCAATGTAGTCGCTGGCCAGAAGCTATTCCGTTAAAGAACATAACTGCCAATGACATAATGGAAGTGTTCTTCCATATTTTTTCTAGGATAGGTTTTCCAGATACTATCCAATCTGATAGGGGCACTCAGTTTATTGCCGCATCCACCCAAGCTTTCACCAAAATGTTGGGAGTGAAGCAGTGTTTCAATTCACCCTACCATCCTCACAGTAGCGGAGTAATAGAAAAGTTTAACGGGGATCTTAAGCACATGCTTGCAAAAGTAACGCAAGAACACCCCAACAACTGGGATGTATATCTACCAGCTATTCTTTTTGCTTATCGCGAGGTACCTCATGCTAGTACCGGTTTCTCTCCTTTTGAACTTATCTATGGTGCCAAACCACGTGGCCCATTGACCATTTACCACCAAATGTTAACTGACTCTACACCAGTACTTAAACCCATATCATCATACTTATATGTTACATCATTGCGTGAAAGAATCATCAAATCTTGTGTTATTGCAAAGAATGCACTAAAACTATCTGGTGCTACTTATAGACAGTATGCTGACAAAGGTAACAGGACGATAACATTGACACCTGGACAGGACATTCTTCTGCTACTACCTAGTGACAGACATCTACTGACTGATTCTTGGCAGGGACCTTTTAAAGTGACGAGACAGATTTCACCTGTAGACTACGAAATCCTTATAAAAGACAAACACAAAATATTTCACATAAATATGCTAAGACCATACCACAACAGAGACAACGAACAGGACGATACGACAGCTTGTACAGTGATAATAGATCACGAAGATGACGATGCTAGTGACGAAATTCCAACACCTGCATTAGACACGACAGACTGCTTGAAGGAGATCAAAATCACCCCAAATTTAACTCAAGCAGAGTCAGACAGTTGCAAACAACTTATACAACAGTACAACACCATCTTTTCCAACAACCCAGGACAAACAGAATTAGTACAGCATCACATCACACTCACATCAAACACACCCATGAGATGCAGACCATACACCATCCCATTACATTACAAAGAACATTTACATCAAGAAATCATCAACTTAGAGAAAAATAACATCATAAGACGATCCCAATCAGACTACTCATCTCCCATGGTCATAGTACGCAAAAAGGACAATACAATAAGACTGTGCATCGACTACCGAAAGCTAAATAAAATAACTATTCTAGATCTTGAGCCAATGGCAAACACTGACGATCTTTTGACAGAACTGACAGACGCTAGGTTCTTTACGACGGTAGACATGACGAAAGGTTATTGGCAGATTGCTGTAGACGAACAGAGCAGACATCTGACAGCATTTGCCACACCTTGGGGACTGTACGAATGGTGCAAACTTCTATTTGGGCTTGTTAACGCCCCAGCCACATTTGTACGTATGACACGACTACTTCTAGGAGACATTCCTAACATAATCTGCTATATCGACGACATATGTATTCACACAGAGACAATGACAGAGCACATTAAGACTTTAGACCAGACATTTGAACGGATCAGACAGCATGGACTGACAGTGAAGCCTGCAAAAGTAGACATAGCCTACCAGGAAATATCATTCTTGGGTTACAAAATATCCAATAGGTTTGTCACGACAGACGATAAAATTGTGTCCAAGATACTAAAACTCTCACTTCCGACTACAAAAAAACAAGTCAGAAGTTTGTTGGGCTTAATATATTACTACCGGCAGTTTATTCCTGATTTTTCTGAACTGACCGAGGTGTTTACTAATCTACTAACAAACGATAAACCAGAGAAAATTGTACACGATCAATGCCTAAAAATTGCATTTCATAAAGTTCTATCATGTTTTTCTGATAAGAATGAACGCAATCTTATTCTAAAATTGCCCAATATCCGTTTACCTTTCAGATTACGCACAGATGCTAGCTCCGTGGCGATTGGAGCAGTCCTATTGCAGGAGTATAACAACATCCTCCACCCCGTTTATTTTGTATCCAGGAAGCTGAAGGCCCGAGAGCGGGCATGGTCCATTCCTCAATTGGAAGCCCTAGCTTTAGTAGTAGGTATTACAAAATTGTCTAGATTTCTTCTAGGCCGCCATTTCATCGTAGAATCGGACAGCAGCCCTTTACGATGGATGAATTCAGGTGTGCCTTCGAATCACATGGTAGCGCGTTGGTCTTTGAAACTTCAAGATTATAGCTTTGAGGTTCGACATATCCCAGGCAGAACCAATTCAATTGCCGATCTTTTGTCACGTTGTCCGACCGACCCAGTGAGCACCAATGTCTGAGTGCAGTATGTAGAAATACACTCAGACCGACACAGCCATTTAGCAGTGAATAGTGGTTTTTCATTCACAAAAAGCTGTGTAATGTCTACAATATTGTGATAGGGATTACTCCCATTATATATAGTGTTCTTATTTTACTAGTTCATGTAGTGATTGTCGTGTATAAATGTGCAGTATGTGGTAGAAAGCGAACTTTATTAACTGTATATATTACGTACAAGAACAGTGTCACATTCGCACTTACCTGAAGCGAATTATCCAACGTGACAGTGACAACTTCGTGTGGAATCTTCCAGGAATATTTTAATTACGAGTGTGAAAGTAAAAACTGAACAGTGACGACTTTTCTACACCTCTGCAGTGAACCGAAATCTTTAATGTTCGACTGAAACATCTAACACATGAACATTCGATCGTAATCCAGAAGATTGTGTAGCAACATCCAACACGAACTTTGAGAACATTGTACCTTCCTTAAACTACATCAAACCGGAACAGGTCTGTTCTGCAAGCTTTACCATCAGCTGATTTTAGTGTTCGTGTGTACTTCCGGATTAATTAGAAATTTAGAACAAAAATTGCAGACAACATATAAAAGGTTAAAAAGTTTTGACGATTCTAAAATGTTTAGGATTCTATAAAATTGAATACACGAATTGTGTGTTTATTTATTTCTCTAATGTAATCTTAGAATCATATCTTGATTAACGTATTCATATTACCGACTTTTTCTCGTTAATATGAAGAAACGTCAAGCAATGACACTAAGAAATTAAATAGTTATTGTAAATTATTGTGTTTCACTAATGTTAAAATTATTTCCCTTTCATTTATTGTTATTACATTTTCACACAAAGGGCCATAATTTGAAATGTATATGCTAATGTGTTGTGTGTAATATAACATGTTGTTGTTAAAGTGTTGACACCACAGGCAGGCATCTACTGGGCATGGCAGAGTGTTGCCAACATTGTATACCAACACAAGAACTCCTGGCCAAGTAGGGACAGGGTTGGAGTGTTTTATACGACTTATATAAAGCCGTATTTCAGTCTGGCTAGATGGTTTTTGTTTCAAGAACCATATTATTATTTTTTTTCCAAATTGCTGCGAGGTAGATGCGTGAAGCTGGTACTACTGATCTGACTGGGTGATAATACAATTGAGGTAACCAGCCATCGAGAGGGTGAAGCCTGATATGTGTTAAACATGAAACACCACATGTCGTTGTACCCAACTCCCAGTTCTTATATATTTCTATGGCATATGTGTATTTTTGATAACGTTGTGTATAACAATAGAAAGGTAGACTCTGACAAGGGTATACTATTAACCCAACAGTTACAGACATTATACATGAAAGACGACATCTTTCATGGATTTTACCGGGGGAGCGTGTCAGAGTCCAACAGGGGACAGCGATGCAGTGATATCGTTGCGACCGCCAGGCGACTTAGCTCCCAGTAAGGGATGCAACAATTTCGTTGCGCCGCCAGGCGAATAGGAGTTACCGGCATGCGAGATCGCTGGCTGACCAGCGGTCAGGCCGCCAACGCAAGACGCACGCCTGCCACGTGACGCCACGTCAGGCGGGAGGCAAGTTGCGAACCAAGTCCAGACAGCTCTGGGGACACGGAACATGACGGACGTGTGATTGAGAGAAAGGCGTTGTATGGTTTCTGTATTGAAAGGCGAGTGTCTGGACATCTTGCGAGTCAGACTTGTGAACTGTATTGTGGATGTAAGTTGTAAAGTATGCATTATATATATTTGTGATCATCGTTCTGTATTTGATATGTTAATAAATCCATCGAACGATGTGTCGTTGAGTCTTACGTCAAATCACGTTGTATTTGTACTGTCTCACACTTGTTAGGCAAGCGAGCCAAGTTTAAGACCCTGACACCAGTCAATGACATATCTTGGTGTGAGGCTTGATCGTAGTCTGTCCTTCAGAGATCATGTCGATTATGTCATAAAGAAAGCTCGAAAAGGTTTGTCAGCAATGAGAGTCATGGCGACTGCCAATCCAATATCGAGCACAGACTGCTAATACTTCTGTTCCAAGGACTGGTGCTTTCACGCATTGAGTATGCCCTGGCCATCCTCACTGTTAACCCTACACAGATTGGAAGACTTGAAAAGGTACAAAACGAAGCCATGCGCATCATTTTGGGCTGTACGAGAGACACCAGAGCTGAGCAATAAGATACCTCCTTGACTTCCCGACAATGGAACACAGGATCAAGATCTGGAGAGCTCGTGCATACTTAAAAATAAGTGCAGATGAGCAGCACCCTCTGCATGATGCTATATTCGGAGAAAAGGCTAACAGGCTAAAGAGGGACACATCATGGATGGGTCGGGCGGAAGATGTCAGACAGGTCTGCAGTCTTACCAGTATCAACCCCTGCAAGGAATGGGTGCCGATGCCTCCGGCTTTTAAGTGCACTTTCTCGTGCATTATCACATTCGACAGACGGTGCAGAGAGCAGACCCCTGCCGCTGTCAATGCAGAGGTCAACGCGCTCATCTATGAACACTCAGACAGCCCCGAAGTGCTCATCTATACAGATGGATCTGTTGTAAGCCAGCAGAGAAGTGCGTGGGCATTTACAGCCTGTTCAGCTGGCCGAACCGTTCAAGAATCAAGTGGTGCCCACTTTATGACCACGAGCAGCATGACGATGGAGGTGATGGCAGTTACACAGGCTTTCATATGGCTGGAATCACAGCATTATACCAAGGTGTATGTACTAAGTGACTCAATGAGCATGATTCAGAAGGTCGAAGCTGGAGCTGTACGCAGACAGTGGACTGAGTCGCTGCGGAAGTCTGTTGTCTGTAAAGTCACATTCTTCTTCGTCCCGGGACATACGGGAGTCGAGGGAAATGAACGAGCTGATAAACTGGCTGGCTCTGCACCCCCTGCAGATGGCCAGCCCATGGATCGTGCCGATGTTATTAACGCCCTTAAAGATATGGCGAGAACAGAGGACTTTGACGTCAGTGAATCCACATCGCTGTCCCGGATGAAAGACTTGGGAGTAAGAATCGGCACGGCCAAGCTCGAGAGGTACATTGAGAAAACGAGGTGCCTCGTCAACCAACACAGAACTGACACTATTAGCTACCGGACGCTGATGCATATGCTGGGGGGGGGGGAATCTGAGCACCTATGGACCTGTCCAGAGTGC
>JACEFZ010001484.1:0-26624 GCA_014155875.1 Cepaea nemoralis
CCCTAAACAAATTTTTTTTACAGCGAACTGCGTTTGGAAAAACGCCCCCAAGTGGCCAGAGGAAACGTTTTAAAGACACTCTGAAAATTTCACTGAATGCTTTTGGAATTCATCATGACACCTGGGAGGCTGCAGCCAGAGACCGAAATTCGTGGCGTGCATCATTGCGCAAAGGTGCAGTCATATGTGAGGCAACCAGGACTGCAAGAGCTGTGAAGAAAAGGCAGGACAGAAAAACTACTGCAGGAAATCCTCCTCCAGAGACGTCAAGCATTCTTTGTCCACATTGTCAAAGAACATTTCGAGCCAAAATAGGCCTTATCAGCCATCTTAGAACCCACGGCTCCACACCTTCAACCCCACTGGATGAAATGAATGGTCATCATCATTCTTGATGGACAAACAACATACAAATACTGATATTGTTGTTGTGTTGTCTGTATACAAATACTGATATTGTTGTTGTGTTGTATGTTTTTAAATACAGTTATTGATGTGTTGTCTGTATTCAAATACTGATATTGTTGTTGTGTTGTCTGTATACAAATATTGATATTGTTGTTTTATTGTCTGTATACAAATACTGATGTTGTTTTGTTGTCTGTGTTCAAATACTGATATTGTTGTTGTGTTGTATGTTTTTAAATACAGTTATTGATGTGTTGTCTGTTTTCAAATATTGATATTGTTGTGTGCTGTCTGTATTCAAATATTGATATTGTTGATGTGTTGTCTGTATTCAAATATTGATATTTTTGTTTTGTTGCCTGTATTCAAATATTGATATTTTTGTTTTGTTGCCTGTATTCAAATAATGATATTGTTGTTGTGTTGCCTGTATACAAATACTGATATTGTTGTTGTGTTGCCTGTATACAAATACTGATATTGTTGTTGTGTTGTCTGTATTCAAATAATAATATTGTTGTTATGTTGTCTGCATACAAATACTGATATTGTTGTTGTGTTGTATGTTTTTAAATACAGTTATTGATGTGTTGTCTGTTTTCAAATACTGATATTGTTGTGTTGTGAGTTTCCTGTTAGTGATAATAGAGCTGTGTTGCATGTTCCAAATACTGATATTGTTGTATGTTCCAAATACTGATATTGTTGTATGTTCCAAATACTGATATTGTTGCATGTTCCAAATACTGATATTGTTGTATGTTCCAAATACTGATATTGTTGTATGTTCCAAATACTGATATTGTTGTATGTTCCACATTATTCAAATGTTTACTTACTGTAGCGTAGCATATACTACTAGGATGGAAAATAGATCAAAGTAGATACAAAATAGACTTCTACGAATAGAGAGTCTAACCACTGCCAAAGAAGCGATCAAAAGGCTCGCAATTCTAGAAGGATGATTTTCAAAGTCCCAGAATGAATCACTACTTCTAAACAGTGCCGGGTGGAAAGTTATGATGACCAACTGTACTAACAAAAGAAGACAGTATGTCACTTGATTCCTGCTATCGTGCCTGGATGAATAATGAGCCCCCACCATCTAATTCATTCTCACACAACAGGAGATAAGACAGATTTATAAATATAAATATAGTCCTTTCACTCGTCACACAATCTGATGATGCTATTAATCTAATTCTATAATGACAGACGCCGTGTGTTATCATTACAAAAATAACATAGCTGTTTAATTCTAAAAACACTACATGAGACCCACGGGGAACTCACTGACATATAAGAGATATGCAGATCTCCATTAACCTAAATTATTATAGTTGTGTACATTAATCAGCTATTGGATGTCAAAATCACTGACAATATGTATTGGCCGATAGCAGACATAAATTGGTAATTGCTGTGAAGTGGCAAATGGGTTGTTAGCCACATATCTGTTTATCCTTGGCCTCCTGGATGGTAAGCTGAAAGGTGCTGAAGATGGACTTCACTCGCTGCTGCATCAGTGTGAGTGGTGCGTAGCTCAGTCACCGGCCGTGACTATGACTACAGGTCATCAGATTGTAGGCTCTGCGAATGACAGTGAGAAGGGGTGAATAATCCTTCAAGACAGAGTTGTAAATTCTTTTGTCCCTGTCCTAGTCCTACATGGCCTACACGTCTCATATAACTTTAAATAGCTGTGCTATCTATTTACATATTTTGGATTCCTTATACAGAAATCTACAACAGCACACTGATCTAATGAAAACAGCACACAACTGATATTCTATTCTTTCTTCTTATATTTAGATCAAACATGTATAACCACTTAGACGCTCTATGTCAAAGACTACAGTCCTAAAATGTATATATTCTACATCATGATTAATCATGGAAACATGAACCACAATTCACATAATGAATTAACATTACATATTATTGGATGACTTCAATGGAATGGAAAACTCAGACGGCACAACTATGACGTCACCAGATACATTAACAAACCATTAAATCTTTGAAACAACACAAGTCGTTTTCCAAGTATGGAAACACAAACTACACTCCATATGATGATTTAACATCACATATTATTTGATGAATTAAATAGAATGAAATGAACTCACACACCACAACTATAACGTCACGATGTACATGATTGAACCATTAAATCCATGAAACACCACAAGTTCACTTAAAGAGTTATGAGTTGTACTACTAGCAATAGTCTTCCTTATATTTATTAAAACATAATTAATTATCCAGAAGATTTCTTAGCTAGGTTTAAGATTACTTTCACTATACTCAAGAACACTATTAGGGTTGGAGAATTCCCCCAGGGTTTAAACTTTGTTACGTGGGCCATATTGGACCACATGGTAGTAATCTGACTATGGGCAAGATAAAGATTAATAAATAATAATTAATTGTAACTTATTTACTCTCTGAACTAATTCCTTCGACTAATATGTATATTATCTAGAGAAATATGCTAGTTCCGAATCTAAGCACATAATTAATATATCTTAACTCTAATCGTCTACTGAATAATTCGGGTTTCTTTCCCGCAGGTGGATACTTTTTAAGTTCGAGAATCAAGTAATGTAATTTATCCATGTTTTTAATGCTACACTGGGCTAGCTTTGCATTATCCCTTGTCAGCAAGCCACATGACACAAACATTGTACTAATTCTAGTATTAGTTAACTAACACTAGTTTTAATTAATAGTATCTATTATCGATCAGCATGGCCTTTAAATTTCACCGGCATATCGACATATGCAGAAAAATGTTAACAAAACTATTATTAACCTACTCTGCAACTTGGTTTTGACTGGGCCTGTTGGGTGCGGAGACTATCACTGGCTTTTCTATGTTTTAGTGAGTGGTTCGGCTTAACAAGAGCTTGAAACAAATTGTCTAAGACAAGGACATGTGTTCTATTCTAGCCAGTTGATGTGATAGTTAGCTCCTACCACCTTCCAGCCGAATTGTCAAATGGCAGAATTTAGGGTTCTAACCGGAGTTATCTTCCCTTACAGGAGAGCTCTCCTCGAATTCCTGTGGCCAAATTAAATTCACAGCCAAACTGAATATAAAATTCAGCCTGACTTGATTTCTTGGCGTGTAACCAACTCTCCACTACTTCTACTTCTAACTATTAGAAGAAATCGTATTTTATCTCTCCCCATAGTTTTATGTATATAAATACACTAAACACCGACGATCTTACCTAATATATGGATATATAGATAACAATACAAAATAATACATAAATATATGTGGGGTTTACTGAGGGCTATCCCAATCTAATAAAAACGATTGAGATTCGGGCTATCCCATCACACTTACCTAACAAAAGAGTCACATTGTGTTGTTTTCATGTTCTTCTAAATTCTCTTCTAGGGATATTTGAGGCTGAAATCAACTGTGTCGAGGAAGTGAGCATTGACCACATAAGTGAGTGTGAGAAGAACCTAGGTCACAAAGACTTCATACCTCCTGGTGAGTTCTCAGTGAACAATCTTCCTCCTCGTTACCAAGACAATGATATTGTGGAGCTTGTCCAGGCATTAGCAAAGATCACAGTTCGCATCTCTGTCAAATATACAAGTCCTGACAGACCTGATTATTATCCGGACAGTGACAAACCGTATCCAGATGCAAAACTAAAGGGGACAACACGCTTGAGAACAGGAAGTGGTTGGGTGTCGGCGGTGATATTAGACACCAAGAGTAAAACCCGTAACGAACATTGTCGTTGCCAGAAATGTCAAAAAAGTGATAACCCACAACAACAATGGGCATATATTGAAATCAAGACGGCTACACACCTGGTCCATGATGAGAAGGAGGCAGCAAAAACCATGTGTCACTTTTTCTATGATAACAATGAAAAATATTTATCCGACCTTCCATTTCTGCATGGAGCAATTCGTGTAAATACCGTAGTTGATGATGATACATGTTTGATGACATATTTAACACATGATATAAGTTTTGCAAATGATCTCCACGATAAATGTATGCTGTTTAGGTCATTGCAAGAATCAGTTGGAGAGAAATACAATGGCAAAATTTATGACCAAGTGACAGACAGGCTTGACCACAAGCTGACCATCATAGTTTCCCACCCTCACGGCTGTAGCAAACAAATTACTGTTGGGGAGTATACTAAGAGAGAGGAAATGGATTATAATGATGCGTTCACAAAGTACACATACACAACACCCACCTGTCCCGGGTCAAGTGGGGCCCCGGTTTATATACTCAGCCGTTGGTGGTGGTGGGGTTGTGATCATCCACATGGGGGGCAATGTGAGGAGAATTTAAATCTGAATTACAGTGGAATTGCTATGTATTAGAGGCTGGGCCTCGCCCGTGTGTTACCGGGGAACCCCTAAAGGGAAGCCAAGAATAGTAACACTGTAGCTGACCACGCATGTCGTACGAGGCGACTAAGGAGGTCAATGTCCCCATGTTGTCGGGACCTGTAAGGGAAGTAAGATAGGATCCTTAAGGGGAAGTAAGATAGGATCCTTAAGGGAAGTAAGATAGGATCATTAAGGGGAAGTAAGATAGGATCATTAAGGAAAGTAAGATATGATCCTTAAGGGAAGTAAGACAGGAATCTTAAGAGAAGGAAGATAGGAACCTTAAGGGAAGATAGGATCCTTAAGAGAAGTAAGATAGGATCCTAAAGGCCGGGAAGGTTAACCTGGTCAACAAATGCCCACAGAAGTCGGATGTGTCGGCCTAACGGCGCAAGAACGCAGCAGATCTGCTGTAAACAGGCACAACGCAGTCACATCCAAAATAAAATCCGGATGAACGAAGAAGAAGAAGAAGGATCCTAAAGGGAAGTAAGATAGGATCCTTAAGGAAAGATAGGATCCTTAAGAGAAGTAAGATGGGAATCTTGAAGGAATTAAGATTGGAACCATAAGGGAAGTAAGATAGGAACCATAAGGGAAGTAAGATAGGAACCATAAGGGAAGTAAGATAGGAACCATAAGGGAAGTAAGATAGGAACCATAAGGGAAGTAAGATAGGAACCATAAGGGAAGTAAGATAGGAACCATAAGGGAAGTAAGATAGGAACCATAAGGGAAGTAAGATAGGAACCATAAGGGAAGTAAGATAGGAACCATAAGGGAAGTAAGATAGGAACCATAAGGGAAGTAAGATAGGAACCATAAGGGAAGTAAGATAGGAACCATAAGGGAAGTAAGATAGGAACCATAAGGGAAGTAAGATAGGAACCATAAGGGAAGTAAGATAGGAACCATAAGGGAAGTAAGATAGGAACCATAAGGGAAGTAAGATAGAACCATAAGGGAAGTAAGATAGGAACCATAAGGGAAGTAAGATAGGAACCATAAGGGAAGTAAGATAGAACCATAAGGGAAGTAAGATAGGAACCATAAGGGAAGTAAGATAGGAACCATAAGGGAAGTAAGATAGGAACCATAAGGGAAGTAAGATAGGAACCATAAGGGAAGTAAGATAGGATCCTAAAGGGAAGTAAGATAGGATCCTTAAGGAAAGATAGGATCCTTAAGAGAAGTAAGATGGGAACCTTGAGGGAAGTAAGATAGGATTCTTAAGAGAAGTAAGATGGGAACCTTGAGGGAAGTAAGATAGGATCCTTAAGGAAAGATAGGATCCTTAAGAGAAGTAAGATGGGAACCTTGAGGGAAGTAAGATAAGATCCTTAAGAGAAGTAAGATGGGAACCTTGAGGGAAGTAAGATAGGATCCTTAAGGAAAGATAGGATCCTTAAGAGAAGTAAGATGGGAACCTTGAGAGAAGTAAGATAGGATCCTTAAGGAAAGATAGGATCCTTAAGAGAAGTAAGATGGGAACCTTGAGGGAAGTAAGATAAGATCCTTAAGAGAAGTAAGATGGGAACCTTGAGGGAAGTAAGATAGGATCCTTAAGAGAAGTAAGATGGGAACCTTGGGGGAAGTAAGATAGAATCCTTAAGGGAAGTAAGATAGGAACCTTAAAAGGAAGGAAAGATAGGATCCTTAAGGGAAGTAAAGATACTAACCTGCCATTCCATCATAAGAGGTTACTAGGATTACAGATTACGGTTTGCTTCCCCATTCCATAGAAAACCGTCACTGCAAAATCCAACCTACCAAGAATGATACCAACTGAGTGAAATGAATAAAAATCTGGCAAAGACAGGGGATTTACAGAAGTGGAAATTATAGAGGAATAATGGTACTGTCAGTTGTGGGAAAATATTAAGTAGTATCATTCTGAAGAGATTAAGAGAATGCCACTGACAAACAACGAAGAAATGAACAGGCAGCTTCTCTGCCTTTTGGCTAAGATCAAAGTGTAGTTATCTGTACTTGATCTGCCTAAGGTGCAGAGAAGGTCAACCAACCAAACTGCAAACTCAAATCACCAAATCACTGTCCACTAACACTGGCAGTGGGCCTTGGTGGACCAATATAGGCCGGTCGACCCATTAAGATTTTAAAAATAAAAGGGAAAGCTAATCCACATGCAAAAATTTACATCTCTGTTGATAAGTGTAAAGGGGTGGTTATTGTTATATTATCTGATTACAGATATACAAGGAGGGTGATTGTTATATTATTTGCTTACAAATGTAAAAGATTGTTTATTGCTATATTATTTGCTTACAGATGTACAAGGCAGTTGATTGTTATATTATTTGCTTACACGTGAACAAGATAGTTTATTGTTACATTATTTGCTTACAGATGTTAAAGATAGTTTATTGTTATATTATTTGCTTACAGATGTAAAAGGTGGTTTATTGTTACATTATTTGCTAACAGATGTAAAAGGAGTTGTAATGTTACATTATTTTCTTACACATGTACAAGGATGGTGATTATGACCCTTTGATCCTCCCTGTTGTCTGGAACTTTGATGAAGCTGTCATTGCTTACATTACCATCTGTTGCCCTGCTGTTTCAGATGTTCACATACGTCTTCCGCTGCCTCACTTACCCAGTATTGTCCCACATAAGGCCAGCTTTTCCATTCTGCTGCTGCTGTTGATGTGCCATGAACAATTTGTCACTTCTTATGGTTATGTTGTGTGATCTTGCAACATCCAACCTCTCTTAATACTTCACTGTTTGTTTTTTCTCCATCTTGATATTCTCAACATTCTTGACAAAATCATGTCTCTGCTGCCTCCAGTTTTATCACCACTTCATTGAGGTGCTCATGGCTGTTACACTTCCGGTGTGTTGATGATGATGTAGCGGTTTCAACCCCTCTACCGGTCAGTTGGACTAAAATGTTGACTTGTCATCCCTAACTTGTGGACGTAAATTACAAATACCTCTGAGTCGGAGTGGGTTGGCCTGATGGCGAGGGACACCGGTAAAAAGGGAAAGCTGATTCACACGCAGAGATCAATCCAGTGCTACTAGAAGTAGGAGCACATGTGTGGACTAGAGTTCAAAGCGAGCGAACATATTTTAAAAAATCACCATTTCATTATTTAGTTGTATATTCATTATTTAGTTGTACATTCATTATTCATTGTACATTCAGAGGAATATTCATCACACAACTTTTCAAAAAGCAGATGTTTTTACCTGGCATTTCTATTTTTTTTTTTTTAAATCTTTTTATGACATTGCTTAGTTTTGTACAGGAAGCTTTGAATATGGTGATTATGTTCTTTATCTCTGTGTGACATCTCCCGCCAGATGTCACTGTGTAGCCTAGATATTGAACACGATTGACCCTGTGATTGATCTTTACACCTTTACTATAATCAGCATGGAGCAGGTGCTTCGCAAAATGTTGCTTCAATTTTGGCCCGCCGGACATGCTCTGAGTCCCTGGCCAGTTGCCCTGCCCCACCTATTTCTATACCCCAGGTGTCTCTAATGTCCCATGTCCATCTCTGTGCTGGTCAGCCCCAGCCTCTACTTCCAGGAACCACATTTCTGTGACTACTCTCTAAACCACTGTGAGGTTTAACAAGGCCAAAGTATTTCAGTGTCTGAGACATGACACAGTTTGTGAGCTGGTTGTCTTCAGTGCTCAGATCTGACAGAATGATGGTATTTTTCTCCTTGGTCCATGTTATTCTGAACATTTTTCTGTAACACTTCAGTTCAAAAGTAACTATTGATGACTCCCATCCATATGTTGCCAAGGGAAAGATGTAGGTTCTTACAACAGGTTCTCAACCACCTCGACCAGTCCCTGAAGCAGAACACTTGCTGTAGGTCTGTGACGTGATAGGACCTTCACAGTTTGTAGGTCTGAATACACGGAGGAATAGCTGGCCAGTCTTTCACTCTCTTAGCAGATGGCATCAAAATCCTCATCTGGTCACACTTATTTATGACATTATCAAAGAAGCCTCCAAGTGATTACACCAACTCATCAGCTAAAATAGGATCTTAATACCGAGATTAACCTGTGCATTGCTGTGATCAGTCACTTCTGACTTCTTGTCAAGTCTCAATTGTAGTAGATTATTATAGAGCTGAGGTATTCAGAATGTATGACATTTTCCCATGTCTTCACTATTGATTGTCATGTTATGGTTGTCATACGTTTAAATAAAAATATTAATTTGTCCTGAAGCAATTTCTTGCTATGTGTCTGTGACGTGATATTGCCATCACATTTTGTAGACCTAACAGCCTGGAGTAATAGGCGGCCAATCTTTCCCTGACTTTGGCAAGCAATGAGACCAGATGCTTAACTTGCACCTGACCATGGCCATGACATTACTAAGTCTGTTTGCTATTATCAACTGTGCTAACGACCCGCCGTCGTATGTTTACTATTGTTTAAAAAAGTCATGTAGCAGAGACCTGCTGTGTGTAACTGAAGTACTAGGACCCTCACATGTTATAGGCATGAGTGCACAGAGAAAAAGGTGACAGTCTTTCCCTCATGTTCTGAATGACGAAAGTTGACATCCAACCCTTGTCCAACCTTGCTCATGCTATTGTTGGCGTAACATCCTAACTGTTACACCAACAAGAATTTGGGTCATCACCATGTGTGGCCAGGACAGCTGAGAGGGTGGTTCAGACCAGGTCCTGTTGGTAGGACATGACAGCCTCAAAGTGGCTGGGGGGCAGACGTCAAATTGTGATTGGTTAGTTCAGTTTAGTTTAGTTTAGTCGACAGATGAACATCACAGCACACGGGTGTAATCCACAAGTGTTCCGTTCTACTCCTAACTCAAGCCTGAGTCCGGAGAATCTCAGCTCAGTGCACAAACTCTGTAGCACCGGCGAGGTATAGCTTAGTCTAACATCCTGTCCCGTTTTGGTAAACCAGTATGTTCCCCCCCAGCTAATAAAAATTGCCACATCATTAATTAATTTTAGTGAGTCATGTAGTATTGATTTTTGCATTTTCCCCATGCCTTTATAATGCATATCTTTTATATTGTTGTTGTTCTCAGTTAGCCTTAAATAATCTGTGGATGAAATAATGTATGAAAGAGAGTGATAGAAGGGCAGAATATTAGACGGGCCTGCAGGCCGAATTCTTAACCCCTTGAGAATAAAGTTTGTTTGTTTGTTTAGTTCACTTGAAGTTAGTTGAAATTAAAGTGAAATTTTCATCTGAAATGTATGAACTAAGTGAATGAACATAATAAAATATAACCAGAACCTGACTGTTGTCGTGTGGTTATTTTACGCAACTGTTCTGGTCGACATCCTGGAGGATGGGGCAGTGCAGGATGGATAGGCCAAGAGTGCGTGTACATAATGAGGTCTGTAAGAATGTAATATCATCACCTTTGTTGAAGATGTTCCTTTACAACAAGGAGATTATGCTCTTTACAACAAGGAGATTATGCTCTTTACAAGAAGGAGATTATGCTTTTTACAACAAGGCGATTATGCTCTTTACAAGAAGGAGATTATGCTCTTTACAAGGCGATTATGCTCTTTACAACAAGGAGATTATGCTCTTTACAACAAGGAGATTATGCTCTTTAACAAGATTATGCTCTTTACAACAAGGAGATTATGCTCTTTACAATAAGGAGATTATGCTCTTTACAATAAGGAGATTATGCTCTTTACAACAAGGAGATTATGCTCTTTACAACAAGGAGATTATGCTCTTTACAACAAGGAGATTATGCTCTTTACAACAAGGAGATAATGCTCTTTACAATAAGGAGATCATGCTCTTTACAATAAGGAGATAATGCAGTAATAGTCTATGTGGCAAAGTGGTCAAGCTGTCTGCCTCGTGTTATAGAGGTTGTGGGTTCAATTCTGGGCTACGTCTTTCAGTTCATGAATGCATTTTTCTCTGAGACTCCTGGGAGTCATCGCTGGATCTACAGACTTTTTGCTTTGTGCGACGCTTTTGGCAGGCCGTCCTGCGGGAAGAGACCAAGCCATATGGGATAAAACCCGGTGCAATGAAGTCGACCCTCTCGCCTTCTTATATTTGTAAATGTTTCTGAAAATCTCTCTGGCATACAACTCTCTCTCTCTCTCTCTCTCACACACACATACACACACAAAACTCATAACCAAGCAGATCTGGCATACAATTATACCCCCCACCCACCAACACACACACAAATGACACTCAGTGGGTCATGTAGTCAGTATCACACTGGCCACCTTTACTTCCCAGACTTTTCTGGAACCCGTGTTAGGCTGAAGAATCAAACCCAAGACCACCAGATTGGCAGACCAGAAGCTGACAGATGCTCTATCCACCCCAAAGCTGTGTGACCAATGCTGAGTCACCAATGCTGTCACCAAAACTGCATTACCAATGCCACACACGGACCGTCCTGGAAACACCCAAGTGAAACATCACACCAACAACTAAGGATACTTTCAGACATTGCCTCCCTGTCCCACACATGAAATCAGACGCAAGATAAACATTGGATGGCAGGGCACAACAATTAGGTATACAAATTCACAAGGGAAAGACAAAGGTAACAAGAATAAACCCAGGAAATAATGACCCACTCTCCCTGGGTGAAACCTCGCTTCAAGAGAGACAATCAGACACCTACAGGATAGTAATGTAGATAAAGATGGGGGAACAGATCATCCAGTGCCCTGCCGGCTGGCGTGGGTGATCATGCCTTTCCACAAGTTACAACCTCTGACGTCACAGATCATGTGTTGACTCCCATGTGTGCTATGACACAAGAGTGTCAGGAGTCTTCTCATGCTGTATTCCTCTATTTCTCTTTCAGTAAATCTTTCCAGTTGTCACAACATGTTGCGGTATTTGTCTTCTCATGACGTGGCCAAGAAACAATGACTGCTTCTTTCTGTTTGTGATAAGTTGTCTTTGTGACTCGGCTTCCCTTTAAACATCCAGATTGCTAATTTTTGCTATCCAATTAATTTTCAGCATTCTTCTATAAAACTACATCGCCAAGGCTTCCAGGGATTTTTCCCCTGTTGACTATTTGTCCAGGTTTGCAGCCATATGTTAAAACTGGTTCTATATAACATGCAAGAACTCTTGTTCTAACTTTCAAAGACAGTGACTTATTGCACAAAACGTTTTTCGTTTGATAGAATGCAGGTTTGCTTGTCCTATTCTGTTCTATATCTCAGTGATACATCTTCCATCTGATGTTCTCCATGTGCCTAGATATCTGAATTTCTGCATGTGCCCCAAAATAACGTCCTAACATGGGGGGGGGGGGGGGGGGGGGGGGGGGGGGGGGGAGGAGAGACAGATAGAACTATCAAAATAAAAAATACAAACGACAAGAGGAACTTTGACAACACTGGGAAATTTGTGGAGGTCAGAAAAGTAATGAACAGCAGCACTGAACTTAGAGTATTGAACTCTAATGTTAAATAATTAATACTGTATGGATCAGAAACTCAAATGATTACTAACAAACTACAAACATTCATTAGTGACCTTCGCAGATCTGGACTAAAATGGTTAGACAGAATCACCAGTGTGGGGCTCGTGGAGAGAACTAGACAAATACCCGTGACCCAAGAGGTGAGGAACAGAAGCTGGACTGAATTGGATGTGCATTGAGAACACCTGATAGTTGCAAAACTGGAGAGGCCTTTTGTCTATAGTAGGTTAACAGGAGAGGCCTTTGTATGGTACCTACAGGGCAAATGAAACAGAGGGAGATATAAAAACACAGAGAGAAGAGAATTAGAGACAGATGAATAATGTGGGAAGTACATGTAGTGAGTTGCGTGAGATAGCAACAAAAGATGTGACACCTTGGAGTGAATCTTTTAAGGCCTATGTCCCCCAATGGGAGAAGTTCAATCTTTCTCATTTCTCTCTATATGAAACCAGGGAATTTTCAGTGTCTCCAGCTTCACCAGCAGGAATACAGAGACACCCTTTACACTCAAAGCCACCTTCCTTTCATGCCCGGGCTCTGCCACGCTGCACATCACGCAAGTAAACATCACGACACTTGAAGACCAGGGTTTAAATTTTAATATAATAAAATGTTTCAATGTATGAGAACATCACAAGTAGTCAAAGGCACGAGTACATCGCACATTTTTCTGCATTGTTGAATCTGCAGCCAAAACTTTCACACATTGAAAGGATAATGCAGCCTAAAAGAACTAAACTTTCTAACACTTAGGGCGGATAATGCAGCCTGCAAAAGTAACCTTTATAACATTGAAAGGGTAATGCAGCCTACAAAACTAACCTTTCTAACATTGAAAGGAAAATGCAGCCTGCAAAACTCACCTTTCTAAAATTGACAGGATAATGCAGCCTGCAAAACTCACTTTTCTAACACTGAAAGGATAATACAGCTTACAAAACAATTCTAGTATTGAAAGGATAAATCAGCCTACAAAACTCACCTAACATTGAAAGGGTAATGCAGCCTACAAAACTCGCCTTTCTAACATTGAAAGGATAAATCAGCCTACAAAACTCACCTTTCAAGCATTGAACGGATAATGCAGCCTATAAAACTCACCTTTCTAACATTGAACGGATAATGCAGCCTACAAAACTCACCTTTCTAACAATTTAAAGACACCTCAGCTTTCCAAACCAAAACAAAGTCCAGTAACAGGGACCCCGGTTCGTAAGTGAAATGTTAGGACATTATATTCTGTAAGCCAGAAGAGTAGCTGGCCTGCCGTTCCCTCCTGTAGCAAACGGAGCGGCAGGCAACACACCCTGGTCTGACCACAACCATGCTGTTGTCGGCGTAACTTCCTAACTATTATGCCAACAACTTCAGCATTCAAGACCAACTCAACCTTTCAGAGATACAAGGACATTACTGTCTAGAACCAAAACTGTCTAAAATTTACCAGCACATTTCTGCCTAGATCCAACAATTTTCAGAATTCTCTAGACATCCCAACGTACAAACCCAAGCTGTTGAACATTTACCTGCACATGTCTGCCTTCAAGCCTTAAGTTTTCAGCATTCTTAAGACATTCTAACTGACAGACTCAAACTTGGATATATCGACTAACAAACCCATATTAATCACATTATCCGGATGTGTCAACTAACAAACCCATATTATTCACATTATCCGGATGTGTCAACTAACACAAACAAATTACCCCGGAGGTAGTGTTTCTGGCCTCGGAGGCATTGGAGTTGACCCAGCTTCATAAAATGGGCTGCAGGGATTTCTCTTGATAGGGAAAGGCTCACTGAGACACAGGCGTCACAAAGGCTCACTGTGACAAAGGCATCACCAAGGCTCATTGTGACACAGATGTCACGACAGCTGACTGACACAGATGTCACGACAGCTCACTGTGACACAGGCGTCACAAAGGCTCACTGTGACACAGACGTCACCAAGGCTCACTGTGACGCAGACATCACCAAGGCTCACTGTGACACAGACATCACCAAGGCTCACTGTGACACAGACATCACAAAAGCTCGCTGTGACAAAGACATCACCAAGGCTCACTGTGACACAGACATCACCAAGGCTCACTGTGACACAGACATCATCAAGGCTCACTGAGACACAGGCATCACAAAGGCTCACTGTGACACAGACATCACCAAGGCTCACTGTGACACAGACATCACAAAAGCTCACTGTGACACAGACATCACCAAGGCTCACTGTGACACAGATGTCACGACAGCTTACTGTGACACAGATGTCACGACAGCTCACTGTGACACCAGATGTCATGACAGCTCACTGTGACACAGACATCACCAAGGCTCACAGTGTCAGTGCTACACCAGACGCTGCCTTAACTGTCCCTCATCATTGGTGCTCACTTTGTGACATGGGTCCACCCCTGAACTGTGACACAGACATCACCAAGGCTCACTGTGCCACAGATGTCACAAAAGCTCACAGTGTCAGTACCACGCCAGTCGCTGCCTTAACTACCCCACATCTCTGATGCTCACTTTGTGACTTGGGTTCACCCTTGAACTGTGACACATATGTCACGACAGCTCACTGTGACACAGACATCACCAAGGCTCACTGTGACACAGGCGTCACAAAGGCTCACAGTGTCAGTGTTACACTAGTTGCTGCCTTAACTTTCCCACATCACTTGGTGTTCACTTTGTGACATGGGCCCACCCCTGAACTGCAGAGTCAGGAAACAATTACCCTGCCTCTAATGGGCACGGAACACAGACCCTCTGTTGGTAGGTGAGTGCTTGAACTAGTATATGTGAAATCCTATTACTTAACACCCACCCGATGATGAAAATTCATGGTTAAAATAAAAAACAGATAATAAACGTGAGTATAATCTCAGAAGGAAGAGTATTTGTATCCATACAATACCCAGTCATGAACAAGCTAACATAAACAGTGATCATCATTACTCAGTTACTGAAGACTTATTGCCTCCTCCAGCGAGGAAGTGAAGCAGGTCTCTCATAGATCTAATGTCTCGAAATGTGAGACCCAAATGATTATGCTGCTTGGATTGGTGTGATATTTTCACAGAATAAATTCTGCAATTGATCTCTAAGTGCCAAGTTTAGCAGACGTGTAGTGGAGCAGAAATATTGTATGCTTTTGACCATGAATGTGTCATGTTAACATGAATACTGCACTCTTTTGACCATTTGTGTCAACATGAATACTGCACTCTTTTGACCATTTATGTGTCATGTTAACATGAATACTGCACTCGTTTGACCACATATGTATCCAGTTAACAAAAATACTGCACTCTTTTGACCATTTATGTGTCATGTTAACATGAATACTGCACTCATTTGACCATTTATGTATCCAGTTAACAAAAATACTGCACTCTTTTGACCATGTATGTGTTGTATTAATAAAAATACATCATTGTGTTAACTATGTATGTGTCGTGTTAACATTTCTGTTAACTAGTAAGTTAACCCCCCCCCAAAAATACATGTTATTAAATATTCAGATAACATTACAACAAATCCCATTAAACAATATACTGAACTGGCCATTTGAACATAAGCCCACACTATACTGAACTGGCAATTTGGACAAAGACTACACTACACTGAACTGGCCATATGAACATAAGCCCACACTATACTGAACTGGCAAATAGGACAAAGCTGACACTATACTGAACTGGCCATTTGAACATAAGCTCATACTATACTGAACTGGCCATTTGAACATAAGCTCACACTATACTGAACTGGCCATTTGAACATAAGCTCATACTATACTGAACTGGCCATATGAACATAAGCCCACAATGTAATGAGCTGACAATTTGAACATAAGCTCACACTGTAATGAGCTGACCATCTGGCATAGCCTACACTGTAATGAAGTAACCATGAAGGGATATTCCACGCTATAATGAAGTGACCATCATAACTTAGCCTATGTTATACTGAATTGGCCATATCTCCCACAACTGAATGAGTCATCTGGTTGTAGCATGTACTTCACTTAATTGACCATCTGAATCAAATTTATGATTCTAAAATGCACCTCCAACAATCCATGTTCAAAAAGGAGTTGAAACAAAGACTTCTGTGCCATATATCAATCACCAATCACCTACTAATTTGTTCTGACGATGCACATACTAGTAGTCTCGTATATGAACACAGATAAATTATGTGTTATTTTCAATTGCAAATATCTGCAGGACGGCAAAAAAAAGGACAAATGTTTTAAAATGCAGCAATCTTATAATACGAATGTGAACTTGATAAAAAAAAAAATATAAACACACAAAACTGTTAGTAATGAACATCAAGAAATTACTTAATACAGGGTGTATTTTTAATGACTATGCAGTGTTTGAAAATATTGCCAGGTCGAGGTTTTGTATTTATCTATTATGTTGCATCGAACTTTATAGAGGGTAAATACAAAACTTGGACCAGCATTATTTTCAAACACAGCAGTCATTAAAAATACACCCTATATTACCTTTAAATATCAATATCTCCTGCCACGGAGAAAGGAAATAACTAAAACAATATGATATTTAATACTTAAAGTCGTGAAATCTAGTGATTTACATTAGAACAGATTAATATAACTGCCCATATTAAGAATATAATACTCTAAAAATATTTAATCTAAAATATATGCACTGACAATAAGAATATTGTTTGGTATAAGTATTTAGCAAACAGTTAATGTGCAAGAATGACACAAGGTTATGTATGAAAGAATAAAAAAAGCATTGTTTTGATTGTTTACATTTTTATGTTGTACAGCTGATATATTCCCAGGCTGAGACCACTTTACAACTGATAATTCTTTAGATAACTGTTTTACAACAGATAACTCTTAGACAACCACTTTACAACTGATACCTCTTTACAAACTGATTTACACCAGTAACTGAGATAACCACTTTACAAATAGATAACACTGTAGATAAGCACTTGACAGCTGATAACTCATCAGACAGGCCCCGGGAACAGGGCTGAAGTCTGCTACCAATGAAAGGCCTACAACCCTTGGAGAAAACATGAGCCACCAGGGCCCAATCCAGGCCTGTCTCTATGTGCTGCCCTGAATCATGACCTGCGAACATCCCAACATGTGCATCTGCAGATGTGAAGTTTCAGTATCAGTACTACACACCCCACTAGTGGCTTAGCCTGGAGAGGAGAAGGACATCTCTATAACAAAGACCCTGTGCTTCTGAACCAGACTGGGAGAAAAGTCCTGTAAACCAACCTCACTCCGACAGATGGCATGTCCCTTTCAAGGACTCAACCACTTGAAACAACCCTGCACCGGACGCAACCAGTTCAGTCTTGATCTTCCACAGGATTAACCAACCAATGGGGACAATTCAGAAGTTACTGAAATCACACATCTTACAAAAGGCACTTCAGACAGGATGACAAACATACAAATATCACCACACAACAGATGTCATTTACATGAAGCTCATTATTGTTTTGCTGAAACCTGCTGCAAAGCAGAATTCCATATCAATTGTCTCTGGTTGAAATTGTTTTGTCATTGTGGTAGGGCAGTTAGTTAACCTGCCTGTAAGTGTGTATGTCTAGGGTTTAGCTACCCCTCCCCAATTATTGCAGTTCTGTGTGTGTGTGTGTGAATGCACATGTGGGTGTGTAATGAAACCATTTTATAAATTAAAGTTTTCAATTTGTATATTATAATATGTGATAGAGATCAAGGCAACAAAATAGTAAGTATTAATTAGTAAATGCATTCATTTGAAAATGACGACACATTGATGAATATATATATATGTTTGTATGTGCATGAAATATTGAAAAAAGGCACACACATATATGAATATATTCTTGTGTGTTCAAATTCTGTGAATCTTCTGTGTAGTTTTTCATCCATTCTGCTTAAGATCATCCCCAACCAACGTTCTAAAAAATCACCCCATACCAACATTCTAAAAACCACCCCTTACCAGCATTCTAAAAACCATCCCCAATCCCCAACCAACATTCTAAAATGGTGTTTACCTAAAAACAAAAGCTATTAATATCAGTAACATCCAACCAATACTTAATCTGATTCTCAAAACTCATGACGCTGATTTGTTTTATAACACGAGGGGGCTTCAAATTAAAACCTTAAAAGTGTGATAGAAATTACAATACTATGCCATTGCTTGGTAACCTGTCACTATTGTTGTTAAGGATGTTAAGCATGTGACATCACAGTGCAGATTAACATGGTGACATCATAAGGACAATTTAAAAATGGCTGCCCAACAGCGTTCTGTTATCTATTTTTTTTATCAGTGAAGGGGTGAAACCTATACAAATTCATCAGCGAATGAAGGTCCAGTATGGTGATGAATGCTTGTCAGTCAAATAAATGTATGAGCGGAGTAGGACGTTTGAAAACGGCGTGACTTCTGTGACAGACTTCACAACCAGGTAAAGTGCACGGAGTAGTGACACCAGAGTCGAATGCAGCTGTTAAATGCCTCATACAGGAAAATCACTGACTGACTGTGAGTGAACGCAGTGGTGACTACATTGAAAAATTATATATTTGTTCTGTACTTTTTCAGAATATATTCACGAAAGGGGAAAAAAAAAAATTTAGGTTTTCACTTGAAGCCCTCTCGTAATTCTACTTTAGCCAATCAAGAAATCTGTTACAAACTGTTACCGATAAGTCAGGATAACAATTAAATATAACAGTGGTGGTTGTTAACAAATGTGTGTGTGTGATTCTGCTGTCAATTTGTTCAGTGGTATAGCGTACAGGTAAACAGGTCAGGAAGATGACCGATATGTAATTATGACAAATGCTCAGACTGTGTGGAAATAAGTTCACAATGAGCTGCCAATCACTTAAGATACACTGAAGCTTCCTGCTATCTTTCATTCCAACGGTTGAGTTGTTCATCTAGCTTGGCTTGATAGGACGATGGTAAAGTTCTCTGGAAACACACCCCGCACACCATCTGATGCCCTGACTCCCATCTGCCATCCTTCATCCTGTTGGGGACAAATCAGGGTTGATTCAGTGTTATCTAAGACTTACGTAGATAGGTGGGTAAGTAGACAGACAGGCAGATTGCAGAATAGATGGATAAATAGATTGTTAGAGATAGACAGACAGACAATACCAATAAAGTTAGTTGCATATCCTTTTAGGACCTTACAGTCAACCCCAGCAATTTTTTTTTTAGCTGTTTATGATTTCTTAGCAAGTTTACATTCACAAGTTTGCCATTGTTTCAGAATGAATGGCACTCATACCATTTTATGAAAACCAATGCAAGGCAGTCTGCTGCCAAATCGCCCGCAGCCGTGTTTCAAACATAGTATGTGAGATTACGTAACCCCTTTGCCACAGAGCCGGCAATAAATCACATACACAATCAACATCACACACATAACATCAGCACACAATCATCAAGATTAATTTCATACATCATCAGTAACACACAAATATGAATGCTTCACACCATCTGTATTGCACACACCATCTATGATAGAAAGACAATGACAACAGATGACCCACCTGCCACCCCCCCCCCCCCCCCCCCCCAACTCACCCACCCACACACACACCTCCACCCCCAATCTATCATAGAACCACACTGTGACAACAGACGACCCACCTGCTCCTCAGGGTTATCAAACTCTACCACGTAAATGATTTCCCCAGGTTCAAAGCTGAGCTCATCCTCGTCTTCATTTGTATACTTGTGAACTGCTTGCACCTGCAACACACAGAGTCAGGTGTTTTATGTGTGACTACCTGAGCATCAATCACGAATGTAGTAAATTCTCTTCACCTGCAGCGTTCTACAAATGTTTCTATAACACTGAAGTCATGGTGAAATCAAAGACACAAATTGCGCCTACATGTCCAATTAAAGTCAATGATGTTGTTTTGGGGCAAGAGCAGAAATTCAGATATCTAGGCACATGGATAACATCAGATGGAAGATGTATCACCGAGATAAAGAACAGAATAGGACAAACAAAAACTGCGTTCTATCAAATGAAGAACATTTTATGGAATAAGCCACTGGAAGTTAGAAAACATGGAACTAATTTTAACATACGGCTGCAAATTCTGGACAATTAGTAAACAGGCGAAAAAATCCCTAGGAGTCTTGGAGATGTGATTTCAAAGAAGGATGCTGAAAATTCATTGGACAGCCAAAATGAGTAAGCTCAACATTTTGAGGGAGGCTAAGTTACAAAGACAACGTATCACAAACATCAGAAAGAGGCAAACATCAAGTTTTGGCCACGTTATGAGAAGACAACAAGTGGAACATGTTGTGACAACCAGAGAGATTTGTGGAAAGAAAATAGAGGAAGACAGCGTGAGACAATTCTTGCACCATGGCATGGAAGGGAGTCAACACAACTGACCCATGTCGTCGGAGATCAGGGAAAGAACAAATCACTGGGTGGACTTGGGAGTCGAGACCAGCGAAAGAACAAACCCCTGGGTGTGGACCCGGGAGTCCAGATCAGGGAAAGAACAAACCACTGGGCGGACCTGGGAGTCGAGACCAGCGAAAGAACAAACCCCTGTCTCAAAGGAGATTCAATCACATGGCCACAGGCAGGCAGGCCAGCTTGCTGTCGAGGCTAATTTCTTTAGTATCATCATCATGCAGCAGATGCTTGGCAGAACACTGCTCTCAACACATCTCACCAGGGTCGCTGGACACTTGGCCAGTTCTCCCGCGTCATGCATTCTCATGCCCAAGCTGTCTGCAATGTCCTGTGCCCACTGTCATGCTGGTCCTTCCCAGTCTCTTCTTCCAGGAACCATGCCTTTCATAAATGTCCTTTCCAAAGCACAGTGACTTTTAAATCTCTAGTACACTAAATGTAAGTACAACAACATGTGACCTGCTGACTGGTGTATATATATAAAGAATAGTCAATCACATGCGACCATTGACTGGTGCACATAAAGAATAGTCAATCACATGTGACCATTGACTAGCACACATAATGAATAGCCAATCACGTGTGACCATTGACTGATGCACATAATGAATAGCCAATCACATGTGACCATTGACTGGTGCACATAATGAATAGCCAATCACGTGTGACCATTGACTGGTGCACATAATGAATAGCCAATCACATGTGACCATTGACTGGTGCACATAATGAATAGCCAATCGCATGTGATCAACTGACTAGCACACATAAAGAATAGTCAATCACATGTGATCAACTGACTAGCACACATAATGAATAGCCAATCACATGTGACACACTGATTGGTATACATAAAGAATAGCCAATCACATCTATCCCACTGACTGGCACACATAAAGAATAACCAATCACACATGACCTACTGATTAGCACACATGCTGAATCATAGATAACTCATGTACTAGTTAGTTAGCTGCATATCCTTTACAGGACATTGCAGTCAAACCCCAGCATGTTTGTGATTTTTTGGCAAGTTTACATTTAGTAGTTTGCCATTGCTTTCTGAACGACCGGCACTTATACCCTTGTATAGGAAACCAGCGCAAGGCAGTCTGCTTCCAAAGCGCCCGCAGCTGTGTTTTGAACGCGGTATGCGGGATCACAAATAGCATCCGTAACCCCTTTGCCATGGAGCCAGCCATTTACTAGTATACGTGAAAAATAGCCAATCATGCATGATCTGTTGATTGGTACACCTGAGGAATAACCAATCACACAGGGTGTGTTGCTTGGGACAGAAATAGTTCAGTTCAAAAGCCTCAACGGGAGTACAAACATCTGTTCCCCACAGCACACAATATAATAAAGGAAAACAACTGGGCTACTCACAGCATAGAGAGTATTAGGTGGTGGGCTAGCCAGTGGGTGTTTGGATGCAGGGTTGCTATAGACTGGCTCGTCATCGTCGTCATCATCGCTGTCAGACTCGGAGAACTCGTGACGGATGCTTACACGTCCAATACTAGCTGCCAGGTTGGAAGGCGTCTCATGGGGCTCATTATACACATTGTGATGCCTGAAGAGATAAAGTACCATATATCATATTTATAACAGTTGATTCACTACACATGAAGACAAAAGGCATGTCATTCATCATCATCATCATCATCATCATCATCAAGCATCTTGTTGACTAGTGTGGGGGTTCATGTTTCTCTACATCTTACAATCTCCAACGGTATGGACCAGGGATTGACCGTAAGTCTTCACTCTCACTATGAAGGAGTAATAGCAGAAAGTTGAAACTATGTGCATTGAACGTGTCAAGTATGCATTTCTTTTTTCAATGGGTTTTCCCGCTTTGGTGCACAGCGCAACATACCCTAGGAACCAGAACTGCTGTTCCAATGACTTGTCAGAACATTGAGGAAATCAGAGGCCAGGGTTGCGATAAAATTCATGAGTTTACAGGAACAAACAACTACAGAAATACACAAGGAGATGAACCAGTTTTTCATGATCCTTCATATGCTTTGATTTAAAAGTTGAGTTGAGTTAAGAACTGACATCACTGCACTCATGACATTCCCATACTTGCTCCATCCCCTCGTTCAACAGCCAGTGAAGAGTCATACTACTAATCGTTCCCACCGCTATCTGATTAAAGGTTCTCCTGGTCTTCCCTCTTAGTTTTGTTTGATTAAAAAAATACTAGTTAGGCAGTTTAAGTATGGCGGCTCAAATCTTGCTGATCTGCCAACATCTGAGAGAAAACATTCACCCAACACTGGAAATGTAGCTAGAGTGAAGAAAACCATTAACGAGGATAGAAAAATGACAGGTGCAGAGTTAGCTAATGTAGTAGAGTGGAAGCTCTGTTCCTGTGCCAGTGAATATCACACAAAATGCTCCTCACTGTCCCATGTTTCCGTACAAGATTTGTAAAAACAAGACACACGAATCACAGGAAACAAACACTAACATGTCCTTGTGTTCATTGCTAATGCTGCTGTTGTTGTTATCTTCCTCGGAATGTCTCCTGTCGTCAACTTTACTGCCTCTGTCCTGAGCAGAGATGTTGGACAGCCTTTTGTCTGCTCTCTCTGCAGGCAATGGGTTGCTTCCATTATGCTGGGAGGATGGAATGCTTGTTCTCTGGTAAGATAAGCAAAATTTGTCAACAACATAAAACAATCCTGTTCAGTCTGCACCGATGTGTTGTGTGTCTGTTTGATGTTTGTATTTAGTTAGTTAGCAGCAGTTTCAACTTCACGGCAAAGGGTCACCATCACAATGCTCTGTTCTTGTGCCAGTGAACATCACACAAAATGCCCCTCACTGTCCCATGTGAAGAGTGGGACAGACAGCAGTACCGACAACTCAACAGCATGCACAGACAAGTACATGCATAAGGCCACTACCTTTGAATTTAAAGATACCTACAATTGTGTATTTAAAGATACCTATAATGTTTGTATTTAAAGATACCTATAATGTTTGTATTTAAAGATACCTATAATGTTTGTATTTAAAGATACCTATAATGTTTGTGTTTAAAGATACCTATGTTTGTATTTAAAGATACCTATAATGTTTGAATTTAAAGATACCTACAATTTGTGTATTTAAAGATACCTATAATGTTTGTATTTAAAGATACCTATAATGTTTGTATTTAAAGATACCTATAATGTTTGTGTTTAAAGATACCTATAATGTTTGTATTTAAGGATACCTATAATGTTTGTACTTAAAGATACCTATAATGTTTGTATTTAAAGATACCTATAATGTTTGTACTTAAAGATACCTATAATGTTTGTATTTAAAGATACCTATAATGTTTGTATTTAAAGATACCTATAATGTTTGTATTTAAAGATACCTATAATGTTTGTATTTAAAGATACCTACAATTTGTGTATTTAAAGATACCTACAATTTGTGTATTTAAAGATACCTACAATTTGTGTATTTAAAGATACCTATAATGTTTGTATTTAAAGATACCTATAATGTTTGTATTTAAAGATACCTATAATGTTTGTATTTAAAGATACCTATAATGTTTGTATTTAAAGATACCTATAATGTTTGTATTTAAAGATACCTACAATTTGTGTATTTAAAGATACCTATAATGTTTGTATTTAAAGATACCTATAATGTTTGTATTTAAAGATACCTATAATGTTTGTACTTAAAGATACCTATAATGTTTGTATTTAAAGATACCTATAATGTTTGTATTTAAAGATACCTATAATGTTTGTATTTAAAGATACCTATAATGTTTGTATTTAAAGATACCTACAATTTGTGTATTTAAAGATACCTATAATGTTTGTATTTAAAGATACCTATAATGTTTGTATTTAAAGATACCTATAATGTTTGTATTTAAAGATACCTATAATGTTAATAATAATAATAATAATAATAATAATAATAATAATAATAATAATAAGTCTTTATTTTCAAAGGGTTAAGAATTGGGCACGCAGGCCCGTCTGACATTCTGCCCTTCTTCTCTATTTCCTCTCATACATTCTTTCATTCAACATCACTTATGAAGCAACTTTTGACAACAAAAGAACATTAAAACGCATGAAAAATAATCAATAACAAATGACTCACTGAGGCAGTGTTTAACATGGGCATTATAAATACCCAAGGAGGGTGTAACGTGCCATACATAAGGGAATGTTTTTTGGCTAGTTGTCGTTTGAGATAAGTTACCATTATTGTCTTTTTTGTGTTGTTTGTTATGGGGGCATGTAGTCTGTACTAAGGTAGTGTTCAAACAAGTTGCGAATGTATGTATCATGATTGGTGGTGTCTTTGATTTCTTGTGGAAGATTGTTCCATAACTGAGCGGCAGAGTATGCTAAGCTTGTTTTATATAAGTCTATCCTAGGTTTAGGGACATGAAGTATATTTAGTCGTTCGCTATGTCTAGCGTTATATTTAAACAATGGCCAAAGGTAGCTTGGAGCATTTTGAAATAGGATTTTGTGAATTAGTTTGGTCTTATTAAAAAGCAGGCGCTTGTGGAGTGGCAGTAACCGGAGACGTTTATATAGGTTAGAATTGTCGGTAAGCTTTTCACCATTAATTAAACGCACTGCCCTTTTCTGGAGTGAATATAGGCGTTTTGTTATTGATTTGGAGCATCCATCCCAGACTGTGGAGCAGTAATCAATATGTGTTTGTATATGAGAAGTATAGAATATCTTTCTTGTGTTTTCGTCAAGGAAATTTTTAATTTTGGCAAGTTGGTATACTTTTTTGGCTATTTGTTTAACTAGAGCATGAACATGTGAGTTAAAAGTTAGATTTTGATCTGTGATAACACCCAGTGTCTTGTGCTCGGTGACACTTTCTACAGGCGTGCTGCCAATGTGCAGCTGGAGAGTTCTCTGCGAGTTTAGAGTGTGAAGTCTTTGCCTGGTTCCTATTAACATAGACTTTGTTTTAGTAATGTTAATTTGCATGCGGTTTGCATGACTCCAGTTAACTACACTATTTATTTCCTGTTGCAAGGATAATTCTAGCACATTACGATCAACAGCGTTTGTATATACTGTGCAGTCATCAGCAAATAGATCGCAGGACGACGACAGATTTAATGGAAGATCATTTATATAAATGGCAAATAATGTTTGTATTTAAAGATACCTATAATGTTTGTATTTAAAGATACCTATAATGTTTGTATTTAAAGATACCTATAATGTTTGTATTTAAAGATACCTACAATTTGTGTATTTAAAGATACCTACAATTTGTGTATTTAAAGATACCTATAATGTTTGTATTTAAAGATACCTATAATGTTTGTATTTAAAGATACCTATAATGTTTGTATTTAAAGATACCTATAATGTTAATAATAATAATAATAATAATAATAATAATAATAATAATAATAATAATAATAAGTCTTTATTTTCAAAGGGTTAAGAATTGGGCACGCAGGCCCGTCTGACATTCTGCCCTTCTTCTCTATTTCCTCTCATACATTCTTTCATTCAACATCACTTATGAGCAACTTTTGACAACAAAAAGAACATTAAAACGCATGAAAAATAATCAATAACAAATGACTCACTGAGGCAGTGTTTAACATGGGCATTATAAATACCCAAGGAGGGTTGTAACGTGCCATACATAAGGGAATGTTTTTTGCTAGTTGTCGTTTGAGATAAGTTACCATTATTGTCTTTTTTGTGTTGTTTGTTATGGGGGCATGTAGTCTGTACTAAGGTAGTGTTCAAACAAGTTGCGAATGTATGTATCATGATTGGTGGTGTCTTTGATTTCTTGTGGAAGATTGTTCACATAACTGGAGCGGCAGAGTAAAAAGCTAATTTTGGTTTTATCTAAGCTTTT
>JACEFZ010001485.1:0-137500 GCA_014155875.1 Cepaea nemoralis
AAATAATTTGACCCCACTTGTTCATTTACTGCTACAATTCTGGTGTATCAGTGAAAGCGTCTTCAAGTGCTGTTGAAACTGTCGTGTGTCAAGCACTTCAGGATCATGAGTGTTAATAATATTAATCCTGAGGCTAGATTTGTGTTTAGCTGTGTAGATTCTCTTTGGTCTCAGTCTAACCCTTGCAACAACCAAAGAATGATCCGTATCACAGTCAGCACTGTGGTAACTACGAGTCAATGATATATGGTTCAGATGTTGTCTCCGTGTGATGATGAAGTCCAGCTGGTGCCAATGGCCGGATCTTGGATGTTTCCATGTGACCTTATGCATCTCTTTTGTTTTAAAAAAGGAGTTTGCAATACATAGGTCATTACTGGTGCAATGCTCCAGCAGCCGTTGCCCATTTCCATTCATGCGACCGATGTTGTATTTTCCAAGGCACACTGGCCATGAACTCGAGTCCTTGCCCACACGAGCATTGAAATCACCGAGCATATAAATGTAGTCAGATTTTTGGAACTGCCTTGATCACGGAGTCTAACTCCTCATAGAACGAATCCTTCACATCATCAGAGGAATCGAGTGTCGGTGCATATGCAGTAATAATGGTGGCAAACCCACAAGAGGTTGCCAAGCGCAGGGATAATAGTCTTTCATTTCCTCCTGCTGGAATTTCAATCATTCCCAGTAGCGAATTCTTCACTGCAAAGCCCACACCGTGTTGCCTTTTTTCTGCCTGCCCTCTACCCTTCCAGAAAAAGGTGTAGTTGTTTTCCCTGAGTGACCCTTCCTCAGCGAGGCGAGTCTCCTGCAGGCCAGCAATATCAATGTTTAGACGATTGAGTTCGGCATCAATCACAGCCGTTTTTCTCACATCGTCAATATTGGTCAAGTCAGTGGAAAATCCTGGACACATGGTTCTCACGTTCCAGGTTGCAAGCCGTAGCTTGAGGTTTCTATTTTTATTTTTGTTTGTACCTGGTGCATTGGTTTTACAGCCTGCGATTCAGATTTTGTCCTAGCCCCAAGCACCCATTGAAGCAGGCAGGCTGTGGCGGATCAGCACCCAATTGGCTGGGGGCTGCCCAGCTTGAGGCGGGCGGTAGCTGATCAGTGACACCTATAGGTGTCTCCCACCGTCAGAGGCAACGCGTGGCGCCCCATGTCTACGCCAACTGACAAGGACTTATAACCCGTAACAGTTGCCTCTCGCTTTGATTCCGAGACCAGTTAAGACCAGGGATGGAGTTATTGCCTCTCCATAGCACAAAGTATAGAGATCATGTGTTGCCCATGCAGCATGATCCCTCTCTCGGCCTGCCTAGTTTACTCCAGAGGAAAGATAACACCCCTACATCTGGAACAAGACAAGCTGCAGAAGCTGCCGGATCAGCAAAGCAATGCTCTAACTGTCCGCCTGTCGGAGCTTCGATCCTAGACCAGTCGCCAACCAAGGCTTAGGGCCTGGTCTGCCCTGCCATGACATTTTGTCTTTAGCTTGCATTTCCTCGCACCAGGGTAAGGCTTGTACCCTCCCAATTGCGCTCTTCCGCCCGAAGCCGTTGGCACAATGTGGGGTGTCAGGTTTGGTAAGCGCCGCCCAACGTTCAGCGCTAACAGAAACCAGGTAGTACCGTCTACTGTTATACGGTAGCTCAGTCATATCTGACTAAGACCTGACACCACTGATACAGTGTGACACTGTATACAGTACCAGTATGAAGACATAAATCAACAACAACTTCTAGTAACAATATTTCTCCTGGTCTCTGGGTAGTGAGATCGGACGCCCGTGTGTATTGTTGCGCATATAAAAAATCCTTTGGCAGTTGGAAATAAAAAAAGTGTAGCCTAAAATTTCGAGTTAAAAATATACCCAAAGTATCTCAGGATCCTCGCCAGTGCTACGGAGTTAGGAGTAGAACGGAGCACTTCTTGGTTACACCCGTGTGCCATGATGTTGATCCGTCGATTAAACTAAACTAAACAAACTAAACTAAATCAACAGCAATGAAAGTAGAAAGGGTCATCTATAGAAGAATACATTCATAAGTGACAGCATGGACGTTGCAGTTGTAAAGGCTTCATCAGCACATAACAACAAATGAACACTAAGTTTGAGTGTTGAGTAAAGAACTGACATCACAGCACTTGGAACATTCACATACATGCTCCGTCCTCACCTTCAACAACCAGCAAAGAGTCCAGATACTAGTGGTACCAGTAGCAGTCTGATCATGTGTCCCTAAGGCTTTTCCTCAGAGAACTGAGTGTTGGCCAGATCCTTTGATCACTCCCTGCAGTAGCATTCTCTCCAGGCAATGATGTTCTCACACATTCTTACGCACATAATAATCCCAAAGGTCACTGCCTTTTTATGTACCCAGCATTGCAGACCCATACACAAGCTGTCTGACTCGGGCTCCAAATGTTGTGGGTGCGATTCCGGGCTGCATCCTTCAGTTCACGAGTGCATTTTTTCGGAGACTCCTAAGGGTTGTCGCTGGAGCTACGGAGTTCATGCTTTGTGTGACACTTTCCACACTGCGGGAAGAGACTGAGCTATATAGGATAAAATCTGTCGACCCTGTCGACTTTTAAGCAACTTTTTTGAGGTCTTACTTGAGAGGAAACATGATCAGTCTAGGCCTAATAACTGCATGGCCACGTCTGCTGCACTGAATCATGATCTGGTTACATCCTAATATGCTTCTCCACAAGTTCCAGTATTGATCTTGCACACTCTATTGGCTTCTGAGCTGGGAGAGGGGAAGATCTTGCACACTCTGATGGCTTCTGAGCTGGGAGAGGGGAAGATCTTGCACACTCTGTTGGCTTCTGAGCTGGGAGAGGGGAAGATCTTGCACACTCTGTTGGCTTCTGAGCTGGGAGAGGGGAAGAAGAGCTCTGCAGATGGTGCTTTAGTATCAGATCAAGAGGAACCTCTCTACTTAATAGTAGTCACTCTGGTGAACACAAGCCCCTCTCAGGGCCCAAATCACCTGAATGCCAATGCATCACTCATTCTAGAGGATTCACCAACCAACTAATGAAGTAGGAAGTGGAAGGTATGGGAGCAGAGAATGAAAGCAGATAAGAAGTTGGGCTGACAGGTAGGTGGTGAAATGAAGAAAGAAATTAATGATAAAACAAAATTTGCAACAGTGATGACTGAACAAGCAGAATGCTTTGGAAAATAGAACCATAAATCAGTTTATTTAAAAAAAAAAACTATATTCAGCAAAATAGACAGTGAGTCAAAGAGTTAGGAAAGGTGACTCTAGTTTGGTGTTTGAGTATTGTCCCTTGAATATGAAATTAACATGTGTGAATGATTTTTCTTCTCAGTACACAACAAACAGTTTGTGCTGCATGTGATCAGAGGCTTGGCTTGGGTGACTACAAGATGCAGACATAGGATCAAAACAACCCTCTACCACTACAAGGAGTAGAGAAGACGGTTACATAAAAACCTTTACCACTATGAGTCTGAGACATAAGAATAAAGACACAATACAAATCTGATCAACAGGTTCTAACCTCTCTCGTGACTTCCCCACCAGCAAAGGGCCAAACTCAAATGTATCATTCACCATGATGTACTTTTTATGGACAATTTCACATATTCCTCTGTTCTTCTTTCTGCTGGCAAACACAACCCTGGCAAAAAAAGGTAATAGCTGTAATGGTGACATGAAATGAAGGTGTTGTTGAACAGTGTTCATATCTCAGTTTCTATTTCATTCCTGTGCATACTTAAAGACATTATTACAAGTGTTATGAAATCATTTATCATCTTCTTTTTCAATGTAATAAAAGATGCAGTTGCCACACACGTCTCCTTGAAAAATTCAAGTTGTCGGACAAATGGGTCTAAAATGTTCTGGGAAAGATGGGTCTTTCTAACATACTCAGGTTCTGGGACAGATGGGTCAATTTTACATACTAAAGTTCTGAGACAGCTGGATCATTCTACCATACTCAAGTTCTAGAACAGGTGGATCAGTCTAACTTACTCAAGGTATAAGACAGGTGGGTGGATCTAACATATTCAAGCTTTAGGACAGGTGAGTGGGTCTAACAAACTTAAGCTATAGAACATGGAGGTGGGTCTAACATACTTATGCTATAAGACAGGTGGGTGGGTGTAACATACTCAAGCTATAGGACAGATGGGTGGGTCTAACACACCCAAGCTATAGGACAGGTGGGTGGGTCTAACATACTCAAGCTCTAAGACAGGTGGATGGGTGTAACATACTCAAGCTATAGGACAGATGGGTGGGTCTAACACACCCAAGCTATAGGACAGGTGGGTGGGTATAACATACTCAAGCTATAGGACAAGTGGGTGGGTCTAACATACTCAAGCTCTAAAACAGGTGGGTGGGTCTAACATACTCAAGCTATAGGACAGGTGGGTGGGTCTAACATACTCAAGCTTTAGGACAGGTGGGTGGGTCTAACATACTCAAGCTATAGGACAGGTGGGTGGGTCTAACATACTCGAGCTATAGGACAAGTGGGTGGGTCTAACATACCCAAGCTATAGGACAGGTGGGTGGGTCTAACATACTCAAGCTATAGGACAGGTGGGTGGGTCTAACATACTCATGATATAGGACAAATGGGTGGGTCTAACATACTCAAGCTATAGGACAGGTGGGTGGGTCTAACATACTCAAGCTATAGGACAGGTGGGTGGGTCTAACATACTCAAGCTTTAGGACAGGTGGGTGGGTCTAACATACTCAAGCTATAGGACAGATGGGTAGGTCTAACATACTCAAGCTCTAAGACAGGTGGGTGGGTCTAACATAATCAAGCTATAGCACAGGTGGGTGGGTCTAGCATACTCAAGCTATAGGACAGGTGGGTGGGTCTAACATACTCAAGCTATAGGACAGATGAGTGGGTCTAACATACTCAAGTTATAGGACAGGTGGGTGGGTCTAACATACTCAAGCTATAGGACAGGTGGGTGGGTCTAACATACTCAAGCTATAGGACAGATGAGTGGGTCTAACATACTCAAGTTATAGGACAGGTGGGTGGGTCTAACATACTCAAGCTATAGGACAGATGAGTGGGTCTAACATACTCAAGTTATAGGACAGGTGGGTGGGTCTAACATACTCAAGCTATAGGACAGGTGGGTGGGTCTAACATACTCAAGCTATAGGACAGGTGGGTGGGTCTAACATACTCAAGTTATAGGACAGGTGGGTGGGTCTAACATACTCAAGCTATAGGACAGATGAGTGGGTCTAACATACTCAAGTTATAGGACAGGTGGGTGGGTCTAACATACTCAAGCTATAGGACAGGTGGGTGGGTCTAACATACTCAAGCTATAGGACAGATGAGCGGGTCTAACATACTCAAGTTATAGGACAGGTGGGTGGGTCTAACATACTCAAGCTATAGGACAGGTGGGTGGGTCTAACATACTCAAGTTATAGGACAGGTGGGTGGGTCTAATATATTCAAGCTATAGGACAGGTGGGTGGGTCTAATATATTCAAGCTATAGGACAGGTGGGTGGGTCTAATATATTCAAGCTATAGGACAGGTGGGTGGGTCTAATATATTCAAGCTATAGGACAGGTGGGTGGGTCTAATATATTCAAGCTATAGGACAGGTGGGTGGGTGTAACAGTATTGGGTATTATTAGGATCTAGTGGGAAACACAGATACAGCACGATTGAGCATGGAGACTGAAAGGGGTGGGGGATGCTCAATCGTGACGTATTGGGTTGGTATGGGGAGTTACGATCCAACCTTCGATGTGAGTGGAATCTAACATCAACGCTTTGTCATCGATGAAAGAATAAACCATTTTTACTTGATCACTGGCTTATTAATCTCTGTTCACACTGTGACAGGATTATTTATGGTGCATGTGACCAGGATGCGAACCTGAAGATAATCACATGAGAAAAAACAAAACAATGCGAAGCCAGGACGAATAACATCGCGGAGAAGTTCAAGAACTAAACAAACAAAAAAAAATACTAGCGGCACGTTAGAGAACAATTACTGAACCTGATAACAGGCGCACCAAAAGATGGCCACTAAATTGTAAATGGTAGTTATATCTGAATACAGAGGCCAAAAGCTCGCCCAGGAGTGGTCCTTTGTAAGTCTTTTTTAAGACTTCAGATAACAATCAAAGTAGCGACAAGAAGTTTGTTATACCAGCCGTTTTGCAGAGTTCGCAGTGCAGGAAGTTTGTTATGGCCGCCGTTCTGCAGTTTGATTGTTAGCAACAGGCTTAACATGGACGGTGCCTGAATTTTTACGTTTCAAGAGACATCAAAGCCGCTGCCTTACATCGTTCTGATTGACCAGGAGTGATCCTATCCTGAGAGTTTGGGCAAACCAGCAATTCAAGTTGAACATTGTAGCTCAGAAAAGAAAAAGTAAAAAAAAAAAATTTCTTCCAGGCTCAAAGTTAAAGAGCTAATCATGAGTTGTCAGGACAGCATGAAAAAGACTTCGTTAATTCGTTGATCGGGCCATAAGTTCTTGAAACAGTCAATTATCGCTGGGCCTCGGCTGATCCTGATAATTTTTTGGGGCCTCGTTATTACTAAGACCCTATCAAGACATCGATGATGTACCCCACCCGGGGTGAAGGCAAAGACTAACAAGCTGGTCGGGACCCGACCAGGGGTTGAAAATTTTCCGGCAGCCCATGAGAAGTGACCTGAGAGGAAGAGACAGGCTACCTAAACTCCGCTACCTAAACTCAGCTCAGCTACCTGAACTCTGCGACTGATTTTTAGCTGAAACGGGCTCCTGTTGGTCGAATGAAATCTGACGCCGAGTGGAAGAAGCTACAGGCTTGAGTCAGGAAACAAAAAAGAAACTAACTTTGCTTTTCTAATAAGTGAGTGTATCCTTTAAATTAAAAAGTTAAAACTGAGTGATACTTAAAACTAGAAAATAACTATGGTTTTCTATAAAAAGTAGGTAAATTCTTTAAATTAAGAAATTGAAATTGTGTGGTTCTTTGCTTGCTTTGTTTCAGTATTTTTCAGCATGGCGGAACAGGACACCTTAGCACATCTTCTTTAAATTAAGAAATTGAAATTGTGTGGTTCTTTGCTTGCTTTGTTTCAATATTTTTCAGCATGGCGGAACAGGACACCTTGACACAGGTTTTGACAGGCGTGGGAACAGCAGTAGGCCGACTTAATATGGTGATTAAACAACAAGGGATGGCAACAGAAATTGTAAAGTTTAGTGGACAGGCCAGAGACTATAAGAAATGGGTCACTTCTATAGAAAAATATGCCTATTTGATCTCAGCAACAGATGAAGAAAAAATGAGACTGGCTTATCAGACGGCAACGGAACCAGTTTCGGATCATATCAGAAGAAAATTAGAGGCTAGAGTAGATGAGACGTGGGAACAGTTCAAAGAAGACCTAGCAAGGAAATATGCAGAAATAACGGATCCACAACATGCGTTTTCGGTGTTGAGGCAGGCTAAACAAAATAACGGAGAGACGGTACAGTTGTTTAGCGATAGATTGATTAACTTGGCTGAAGAAGCATTCTTAGGACAGAATGTGCGAGGGGAGGAGGTGGAAAGGATGTTAGTAGGGATTTTTGTAGATGGCATCAAATCTGATGGTTTGAAACTTAAGCTGATGAGGGAAAACCCTGAGAGGTTATCACAAGCGGTGGATATCGCGGTACAAGAGGAAAATTTGAGACGAAGGTTTAGATTAAGAACAGGACGAGAAGTGGGAAGCAATCGAGACGACAGAGTTGAGGAACCCATGGAAATAGGACAAACAAGATTCGGATGGAATAGGAGAGGCGGTATACAAACGTTACAAGGTCGAAATAGGAGCGATTATGTTGAAAGAAGAAATGTGAGATACCCTACAAGTGAGACAGTGGGAAACACAAATAACACAAATATTGTCTGTTGGGTTTGTGGTCAACGGGGACATGTTTCTCGTTTTTGTAATAACAGGCGTGTCCAGTTGAATACACAGGGTAGACATGATAATAATAGGGTGAGCAGGAATGTTGTTGATGGACACAGGAATTTTACAGGTACAAGAACACAGGAAAATCGGCGCCCTACCTATTAGACAGGACCTATAATAGGAGGGTAAATAATAGGGTCCCAAGTGTTAGAGAGTATGTTAATAACAAGTATAATAGGTCGAACAGAGAATATTTTCAACTAGATGAAGTCAAGAAATTTATAGAAGATAAAACAGATTATAGCTCGTGTATATTAGAAATAGGGAAGTATAGAGTTCGTACATTAATAGATTCGGGAGCTCAAGTTAGTGTAGTAAAAGAAAGTTTTTTATACAAAATAGTAAGAAATTGTAGAGTATTTAAGTGTAGTAATAATTTACACTCTGTTACTGGACAGAATTTACAAGTAGTTGGACAAACAATGATAAATTTTAAGTTAGGGGGGATCAACATAAGACACCTTTTTCATGTAGTGAGGGGTTTAAATAGAAATATGTTAATAGGAAGAGATTTTTTGAAAAAAAATGGAATAAGACTTTTTTATGATTTACATAAGTTAAAATTCAGAGACGTATATATAGATATGGAAGAGGATATGCATATATCAGCACTAGTTAGAGTTAAAATGACAACGACGTTAAAACCACAGTCGGTTAATTTGATACAAGCGAAGCTGAAGAGAAACCCATATTATGTGGAAGGAAACACAGTCAGAATCACTGAGTTACAAGAGGAAATAATTGATGAGCCTGGTTTGGAGGTTCCAGATGGAGTAATGGAGTTGGATAAACACTTAACCTTTCCAGTAATGGTTATCAACAACACAGGGAGAGAAATCAAGTTATACAGAGGATGTGTGATAGCAAAATTAGATCATAATATTAGTGACATATTGGCAACGGATAGAGCAGAAGTGTCGGGAACAAGTTATTTGGAAACTTCTAGTGAAAGGAGAAGTGACAAACGCGGACGCGGAAGAAGAGGGAAAATCGGAATGGATGAATTGATCCATCCATCTAGAAGAAATAAAGCCCATATATGTTCACTAGACAAAATAACAAGGGAACAAGAATTGTTGTCACAGTTAAAAGCTTCGCCGGAAAATAAGGAAGTGTTAGAACAATTTATAAAGCAAAATCAGGATGTGTTTGCGGTTAATGATTTAGAATTGGGTAAGACGCGAACAGTTACAATGGAAATAGACACGGGAGATCATCCACCAATAAGTTTAAAACCATATAGAACTCCATTAAGAAACAGAGAAATAGTGGAAAAGGCAATAGAAGAGATGCTGAAAGCAGGAATAATAAAAAGGTCGAAGTCAGAATGGTCATCTCCGGTGGTAATAGTGGCCAAGCCTGATGGTTCAAGTCGCTTCTGTTGTGACTACAGGGCGTTGAACAAAATCACCAAGAATGTAGCATACCCACTGCCGGTAATTGATGATATTTTGGGGCTACTTAATGGCTCTACATATTTCACAACGTTGGACGCAAGGTCAGGGTTTTGGTGTATTCCGATGTCAGAAGACGCGCAAAAGAAAAGTGCCTTTTGTACTCATATGGGCTCTTACGAATTTTTAAGAATGCCTTTTGGGGTCAAAACGGCACCATCTCATTATATGCTCTTAATTAATGAAGTTCTAGAGGGTATGCAAAGGTTCGCTCTTGCTTATATTGATGATATTCTGATTTATACGAAGGGAGATGTAGAGGATCATTTGAAACATATTAGACTAGTGTTTGACAGGTTAAGAAAGCATGATGTAAAGTTAAAGCTTAGTAAATGCCAATTTTTAAAGACAGAAACAAAATATTTGGGGTATATTATAAATAGAGAAGGTATTAAACCAGACCAGGACAAGATAAAGATTATTAAAGAGTTACCTGCTCCAACTAACGTTAAGGAAGTACGTGCTTTTATAGGAACATGTGCGTATTATAGGCGGTTTATTCCAGCGTTTTCAAGGATAGCTGAACCTATTACAAACTTAACAGCCAAGTACGCCAGGTTTAAGTGGGATGATGAGTGCCAAAAAGCGTTCGACTATTTAAAAAACAGCTTAACACTGGTACCACTGTTGACGCATCCAGACTTAAACAAACAGTTGATACTATACACAGATGCTTCGGACAATGCAGTAGGAGCATGTTTGGTACAACCATATGAAGGAAAAGAATCTGGAATACCAGGGGTTAAAAATGAAAGGCCTATCTACTTCTTGTCGCATAAACTTAGTAAATCACAAAGAAAATGGACGACTATCGAGAAGGAGGCTTACGCGATTCATTACGCTCTTCAAAAACTAAATTACTACTTACATAACGCAAATTTTGTTATTAGAACTGACCACATGCCTTTAAAGTCTTTTCTAGAAGCTCCAGTGCAGAACAGGAAAATACAGACGTGGGCATTGAATCTACAGGGGTACGACGCGAAAATTGAGTTCATACCAGGTAGGATAAATACATGCGCCGATTTATTGTCTAGAATTCCATATCCACAGTCATCAGAAGATACAGAAGAGGAAGCAGCTGAACCAGAGATAGACGACCGGAATTGGCAAGTAAATATTCTAGATTCTGCTATAATAAATAGGGAAGAATTTGATAGTCTACCATCGGATCAAGACTCGGAACATAGGGAAGAAGACCTACAGTTAGCACAATTCAATATAAAAGAAGAGCAAGATTTGGACCCAAGAATCATACAAATAAAAGAAAAATTACGAGAAACTGAAGATAACAAATATAAAAGGAATTATTTGGTTTTACAAGAGGATGGACAGTTATATTACATGTGTGAAAAGAACGAACAGCTAAGGAAATATATTCCAAAGCATTTGGAAAATGAACTTTTAAAAGCATATCACGATGAAAATGGACATCTCGGTAGAGACAAACTGGTGAAAGCACTTTCAAGTAAATATTATTGGCCAAACTTGTTTAAATCTGCATGCAAATATGTAGATACGTGTGAAAAGTGCAGGTTAAGGAACATGAAAACAATAAAGTCTCCATTACAGGACACAGATATTCCTCAGTTCCCAATGCAAAAGATTAGTTTAGATATATCGGGTCCACACCCCAGGACATTGTCAGGAAATGTATATTTAATTCATATAGTAGACATCTACAGTCTTTGGCCAGAGGTTTATGCAATTCCAGATAAGAGCGCGGATACTGTCATTAATATTTTTTTACAAGAGTTCGTACCAAGGTTTAGTTGCCCACAAAGTATACTTACAGATAATGGTAGAGAATTTGTAAATAAAAAATTCGAAAAGTTATTAAAAGATTTAAACATAAGACATATAAAGACCTCATTTTATAGACCTTCTTCAAATGCGAAAAACGAGCGTCAACATCGGACGTTATACAACATTGTGGCAAAGATTATTGATGAACATGAAAAAGATTGGGATCTATTTTTGGGACCTGCTCTTAGCGCTATTCGTACAAATCAAAATGAGAGCACGGGTTTTTCGCCATTTTATTTAATACACGGGAGAGAACCAATATTACCTATAGATAATTTATTAAAACCTAGACGGAAATATATGGGTGAAGATTTTCAAGAGACCATAATACAAGAAATGCATAAAGCACATGTGAGGTTAAGGAATAATATAATTAAAGCTAGGGAAAGACAGAAAAAGTACAAAAATGTAAATACAAAATTACAGGAGTTTAAGGTAGGTGATAGAGTTTATTACAAGAAGCATAGAAGAAACTCTAAGTTTGATTCTCGTTGGATTCCAGGTTATTACGTTTTGGAAAAACTAGGTAATGTATCGTATATTATAAAGAACCAGGTCACAGCACACATAGCAAGGGCACATGTTGAACACTTAAGAAGAGATGAAGATGAGATAGAAAATAATAATTATAATAATAATTGTTATTCGGATGCAAAATTTTTAGATGAACAGGTTGTTAGAGGAGCTACAGTAACCCCAGATCTTAGAAAAGCTACAGTAACCCCAGATCTTAGAAAAGAACCAGAACAAAATCAGTTGCTAATAAATCCAAGTTATGAAGAACAAGAACAGACAATTCCGAAAAGAATGGAAGAAGAAGGGCCAAATGAAACTCATTATGATAGTATGGAAGAAGACACAGGTGCTCCATTTAAAAATACTAGGCAAGCAACGAAAAGAAGAATGGACAGTCAAAGAGATAAAGAAGTGAAAAGACAGAGGAGAGTTAGAGATTGCTCAACAAGCGGAGACGATATGCCCCTACTGGAAAGATCCTTAAGAAAGAGTGATCGACAAATTAGGTGGGATGTTGAACGGAAGAGATTAGCGGCAGCTAAAGAGAGACATACAGACGAAGAAGAAGAAATGGATGAAAAGTCAGAGTCAAGTAGTAGTATGGAGGAAACTAGTAGGTTGTACGAAGAAGAGGATATTGATGTAGAGTTAGCACTTATTCAGAGAAACTTGGAGTTGTTGAGGAAGTGGAAACGTAAGAGATAGATAAATTGAAAGTACTGCAGATAGCAAGTTATAAGTTTCAAGATTTAGAACTGTAAGTGATGCTTGAAGAAGTATACGAAACGGTGGAAGTGGAAAAAGTGGTCTTGAGATATTGGTACAATGGGTGAATGTATTTTTTTATTGATGTTAGAAATGCCGTGTTTAAAGATAGGGGTAAGTTATAGTAATGATAGGCAGGCCAGATCACAAGTTCGTTGATAAGTAGAGGATGGCTACTACATTGAGTTAATATTGGATTAGAAAAAAAAAAGATTCAACAGGTTTACAGTGCTTACTTAAGAGGTTATTCCGGATGTTATGTGCTGTTAGGAGATAGTAAATAGATGATTGTTGATTACTGATTTGTTTATGTAGATAGAACAGATATGTTCATAATTGATCTGTAGTTAACAGATATACAGATGGAATGTTTAGTCTTCTCGGTCATAGAAATACTGGATATGCGTTATTTTACTTAGTATGAGAGGAAAATGCTGGTGGGCCAATGTACGTAGTAATTTTAAGAGAGTTAAAATTGTGTTGAAAACTGTGTTTATGAAGTCTAAGTTTTATGAGTTATGAGTCATATAGAAAATGAGGGCTATTGTTTGGTTGTTTTATTGAGCCTAAGTTGTAATGCCTCATAATAAGTTTGTTTGCATAATTTGGTCTTGAAAAATGATTGTTATTGTTTGATTAATTGATTTAGAGTAGGGTGATTGTGTTCTTAGCATTTGAGTTGATAAAAACTATTGGTCCGTAAAAGTGTCCAATAGTGATAGGTAGAATAGAATATTTTATTCTGATTTGATAACATGCATGGTATGTCATTTTAATGTTTTTTTCTTCAGATTAATTTGGGGGTTGTGTTCATTTTATTTCGATTATATGAATGGGTTGATATATGGAGTTACATGGTTATAAAGTTAGTTAAGTAACTTTAAGTTTAAGATAGATGAGGTTTTGCTTAAGGTTTTTCGTTCAGAAAAGAGTTGATAAAAAACTAATTTATCCACTGATATAAGGTAGGGGGAAACTTAAGAGTAAATAGTTAAGCTCATCAACTAGTGGGAAACTATAGTTGGTGAACGTGTGGGCACGAATGGATAGACGTATCCAGGGCTTGCACACACGTCACTGTATTTATAAAATAGCATGATGGGATGTACGGGGGCAAGATATAGGTGCTGTGAAATAGCAGCTTTAATTATATTAAAGGCGTTCATAAAATATGAACATGGGCTCATGGTAAAAGGTGAAGTAACGAAAGTGGAACAGAATTGTGGTTGGCAATGTCAATCTGAAATACACATGAAATGAAGGTTTATGAGAACTTATGCCAAATTGTTTTATAACGAACAATGATATATTTCATAAGGTGTTTTAAAAAATTATTTTACAAAATTTTTTTATTGGCAAGGGAGGTAAAGGGTGAATGTCTTAAATGTACATTTACTGTATGTCCATGTGGTCATGTCGTGTATTCATTCTTTATGTTCTTTACTAGGTGCGCACCGCTTCTTTACTTTTTCTAACTACATTGTTTTTGTACGTCCTGGGGTTTGAAAGAATGAGAAATTGTATAAGGTCAAAATTTTCGATAAAGAATTTATGAGCTGTTCTTACCATGTGTATATTTGATACAGGAAACTAGATGAGCCAAGAAAGAACCAGGATAGTAAAGAATGAGAAATTGTATAAGGTCAAAATTTTCGATAAAGAATTTATGAGCTGTTCTTATAATATGTATATTTGATACAGGAAACCAGAAAGAACCAGAAATGAAGAATTATGTAGTAGTTGACTATATAATGTTGGGGAAATAAAAAGAAAAGAAGGACTGGTTGGATTAACAGTGGTATTATATAAATAAAAGGCGAAGAAGAAGTATATGGGGAGGTTATTAGCAGACCATATCACTGGGAGAAGAGTAAAAGATAATTTATTTACTCAAACTTGATTTAGGGAAGATTAGAAGACAAAGAGGGAATAGAGTATGGGGATTTGGAGTAAAGATTTTTCCTTTAAAAGGAAAATTCTTTAATTAACATGGGGAGGTGTAACAGTATTGGGTATTATTAGGATCTAGTGGGAAACACAGATACAGCACGATTGAGCATGGAGACTGAAAGGGGTGGGGGATGCTCAATCGTGACGTATTGGGTTGGTATGGGGAGTTACGATCCAACCTTCGATGTGAGTGGAATCTAACATCAACGCTTTGTCATCGATGAAAGAATAAACCATTTTTACTTGATCACTGGCTTATTAATCTCTGTTCACACTGTGACATGGGTCTAATATATTCAAGCTATAAGACAGGTGGGTGGGTCTAATATATTCAAGCTATAGGACAGGTGGGTGGGTCTAATATATTCAAGCTATAGGACAGGTGGGTGGGTCTAATATATTCAAGCTATAGGACAGGTGGGTGGGTCTAATATATTCAAGCTATAGGACAGGTGGGTGGGTCTAACATACTCAAGCTATAGGACAGATGAGTGGGTCTAACATACTCAAGTTATAGGACAGGTGGGTGGGTCTAACATACTCAAGCTATAGGACAGGTGGGTGGGTCTAACATAAGTTATAGGACAGGTGGGTGGGTCTAACATACTCAAGCTATAGGACAGGTGGGTGGGTCTAACATACTCAAGCTATAGGACAGGTGGGTGGGTCTAACATAAGTTATAGGACAGGTGGGTGGGTCTAACATACTCAAGCTATAGGACAGGTGGGTGGGTCTAACATACTCAAGCTATAGGACAGGTGGGTGGGTCTAACATACTCATGATATAGGACAGGTGGGTGGGTCTAACATACTCAAGCTATAGGACAGGTGGGTGGGTCTAACATACTCAAGCTATAGGACAGATGAGTGGGTCTAACATACTCAAGCTATAGGACAGGTGAGTGGGTCTAACATACTCAAGCTATAGGACAGGTGGGTGGGTCTAACATACTCAAGCTATAGGACAGGTGGGTGGGTCTAACATACTCAAGCTATAGGACAGGTGGGTGGGTCTAACATACTCAAGCTATAGGACAGGTGGGTGGGTCTAACATACTCAAGCTATAGGACAGATGAGTGGGTCTAACATACTCAAGCTATAGGACAGGTGGGTGGGTCTAACATACTCAAGCTATAGGACAGATGAGTGGGTCTAACATACTCAAGCTATAGGACAGGTGGGTGGGTCTAACATACTCAAGCTATAGGACAGGTGGGTGGGTCTAACATACTCAAGCTATAGGACAGATGAGTGGGTCTAACATACTCAAGCTATAGGACAGGTGGGTGGGTCTAACATACTCAAGCTATAGGACAGGTGGGTGGGTCTAACATACTCAAGCTATAGGACAGGTGGGTGGGTCTAACATACTCAAGCTATAGGACAGGTGGGTGGGTCTAACATACTCAAGCTATAGGACAGATGAGTGGGTCTAACATACTCAAGCTATAGGACAGGTGGGTGGGTCTAACATACTCAAGCTATAGGACAGGTGGGTGGGTCTAACATACTCAAGCTATAGGACAGGTGGGTGGGTCTAACATACTCAAGCTATAGGACAGGTGGGTGGGTCTAACATACTCAAGCTAAAGGACAGGTGGGTGGGTCTAACATACTCAAGCTATAGGACAGATGAGTGGGTCTAACATACTCAAGCTATAGGACAGGTGGGTGGGTCTAACATACTCAAGCTATAGGACAGATGAGTGGGTCTAACATACTCAAGCTATAGGACAGGTGGGTGGGTCTAACATACTCAAGCTATAGGACAGGTGGGTGGGTCTAACATACTCAAGCTATAGGACAGGTGGGTGGGTCTAACATACTCAAGCTATAGGACAGATGAGTGGGTCTAACATACTCAAGCTATAGGACAGGTGGGTGGGTCTAACATACTCAAGCTATAGGACAGGTGGGTGGGTCTAACATACTCAAGCTATAGGACAGGTGGGTGGGTCTAACATACTCAAGCTATAGGACAGGTGGGTGGGTCTAACATACTCAAGCTATAGGACAGGTGGGTGGGTCTAACATACTCAAGCTATAGGACAGGTGGGTGGGTCTAACATACTCAAGCTATAGGACAGGTGGGTGGGTCTAATATATTCAAGCTATAGAACAACTAAACTCCAACATATCCAAGCTCTAGCGGAGCGGGAGTCTACTTAACATAGCCAAGTTCATATCATGAATATATGTGCACGTACACAAACACACATGTCCATACAAGCAACTCCAACTTCAACACACACGCACGCACGCATGCACGCATGGACACACACACACATATGACAAGAAAGATTTTCAAAAGCAACAAAAACATGCTCAGAGGCATGTTTTTCATATACAACTATCACGCATGCACGTACGCGCGCACACATGCACGCACGCACTCACGCAGGCATAAGCACACACATGCATGCATGTATGCACACACACAAACTCATGCACACACACACATACAAACCCACACACACAAATCCACACCAAAGCAACAAACCTTGGGTCCTTGCTGATCGTTGGAAAAGCACAAATTCCTCGACAGAAAATTTGGTACCTCCGCCTGGTCCCAACAATTTCAAAGTTCATGGTTTGATCAAACTGTCCAACCTCATTTGATGTGAACCTCAACTGCAAGGTGACAGTTCCTAGGGCAGGCACCGTCCATCTGTGCACTGTTAGCCTGAGGGAATACCACCAGGCATCACACATTCAGGTACAAACAAACAAACTTTGTTTTCAGAGGGTTGAGAATTTGGCATGCAGGGGGAATATAAATAGATTTACCTCAGGGAGTTTATCATGTCCTAGACATGACATACCAACGAAGATATCTTGAAAGAAGTTAACTCACTAAGAGAACTGGTTACTCACATCAGAAGAAGATAGTCCACGTTCTCTGTGCATGTCATGTGAAGAGGGAAGCTGGAGTATATTATCACAATGGGAAGACTGGAGGGGAAGAGAGGCAGGGGGAAACCAAGAAAGAATATGGACAGTTTGATATCATGGAATCCCCGGGAAGGTTAACCCTGTCAACAAATGCCTGCAGAAGTCGGATGTGTCGGCCTAACGGCACAAGAACGCAGCTCTGCTGTAAACAGGCACAACGCAATCATGTCCGGAAAAAAAACTCCGGATGAACACAGAAGAAGATATCATGGAATGGAGGAATGTTGGTGTCAGAAATGATTTGAGCACAAGAGACAGAAGGCTAGACATGATCACCAACGCCACATGGCATGGAATCTAAGAAGAAATTATTCCGGTGTGGAATTATACATATGATTTACCTCAGGGAACTTAACCAGGTGTCACACACTAAGGTATGGGAATATATATTATATATATATATATATATATATATATATATATATATATATATATATATATATATATATATATATATATATATATATATATATATTGTTTACTTCAGACACTTTAATCAAGTATCAGAATCCCACATATGGGAATACAAATACTGTTTATGTGATAGAGATTTGGTTGCCTGACATAATACTTTCAGGTATCACATATATTTAGGTATGTAAATACAGGTATGGTTCACTTGAGAGAGGTAAGTTTACCTGACAGAAGTATATTCACCTAAGAGAATATAATCAGGTGTCACAGATTCAGAAATGGAAATAGAGGTATGGTTTATATGTGAGAAGTATAGTTTACTTCAGATATTATAGTTTACCTGAGAGAATAAAGCAATATTAAAAACAGGAAGTATGGGGAAACTTGACAAAATACAATTATGGAAAACTGAAAACATTGCGGCGACAAGCCTTCATCTGCAAACAACAACAAGAAATCACAACGATATATACATCACAGAGATGGCACTACCGTTAACTACCTAAAGGCACAATAAGAAGAATGAAAACAAAATGGGCTGTGTACTACATGTTTTTATATTGTTAACCTGTCCACATCTTTACTGCAGTTTTAACCCATTTCAATTATATTGTAATCGGAGAGATTTTATGAAACAGATGTTTGGTTTCAAAGACAAAAATACATTAAACTTACTTCTTGGCAGGTACAATTTCTTCCACCTCAGATAGGCCACTGTAACAAAAATGTAGCAACATTAAACATATAGCTACACACAAATTTGACTATAGATCAAGAAATCATTTAACAATCCTGTTGTATCTCTATGAATGCAAGATACATTCCATTACAGGAATGCTAGAAAGTAAATATATGAACAAATAATTGGCTTAATTCTTAATTTAAATTACAAATACAACTGTTTTTAGCTGATGCAGTGCTGACCTCCCATTTGGAACAGAAGGACGATATATCACAATATTAGAGTCATCATATTATTCATTTTGTTTCATAGTATCTTCTGCAATTTCAATGCTCAGTGAACAGAAATTTACATTACAATATTTGTCCATTTAGTTGTGTACCATGTCTGGTCCAAACTTACTTTTTGTTTGTCACTGAGTCAGTTAAACATAGCTGCCTGATATTATCTTGTGTCTGTTTACTTTCCTTGTGTTGTGTTGTCATGTCTTGTTTCTTTTGTCTTGTCTCATGTCTTGTCTTAAAGAGGTTTAAAGGCAAGATTATGAGCTTCATTGCACTGGGTTTGATCCCCTATGGCTGGTCTCTTTCTGCAGAGTGGCCTACTGAATGCATCACAGAGAGCATGAACTTTCTAGCCTCAGTGATAAACCACAAGGATCTCTGAAAAAAACTACGCATGAACCGAATTATTATTGAGTCCAAAAATTGAACCATGACCATTGGAGTGCAAGGCGTGTGGTTTAAGTGCTTCGCTATGAACAGACCCCAATGCTTTGTCTTTGATTCACCATAACTGAGTGTAAACTCAAAGGAAAAACATGAGATAGGGAAAAGAAAGACACTATACTTGATAGGACACACATGAGGAAAACCTGAGGATAGCATAACTAGACACCCCCTTGTCTGAAGCCCACAAGGCAAACAAACTAACAGGAGACCTAAACTTGCACGGAGAAGAGATGAATTTAAAAAGAAGTTTCTTAAAAGTCGAGAGGTTTGACTTCATTGCACCAGGTTTTTATCCCATATGACTCAGTCTCTTTCCGCAGCGAAATGCCGAAAGCATCGCACAAATTCCATAGCTCCAGCGATGACCCCCAGGAGTCTCCTGAAAAAAAATGCACTTGTGAACCGAAGGATGCGGCCAGGAAACAAACCCTAAAGCTTCAGAGTCCTAGTCAGATGGCTTGACCACTTCGCCATGGAGACTCTTGAAAGATATAAATATTATTGAAAGATTATGGATGGATTTGCAGGAGTTAGCAGTAGATGGGGTGGATCAGAGTGAGCTGGTTCAGAATCTGCACCTCAGTTAGGGAGAGAGAGCAAAAGAAGAGGGAAGGATGTTAGGGTAGAGAATTATGGTGTGCTAAAGTGTGGACAATGAGCAGACAAGCTGAAAAACATCTAATGGCTGTGGAAATGTGGTTTCTGTGGAAAATGTAAAGAATACCATGAACAGACAGAAAAACCAATGACCAAGTCCTACAAGAAACAAATGAAAACCATAAACTGATTAGAGAAATTAATCGTAGACAGCCACAATTTTTTGGACATGTTATGAGAAGAAATAAATTGGAGAACTTGATGACACTGGCAAGATTGAGGGGACAAGAAGAAGGCGAAGACAGAGAAGTAAATACCTGGATGGCTTGGCCATGTAGTATAGTCGAGACAAGAACACAGAGCTGATCCATGACTCTGGTGATCGTGTGAGATGGCGAAACATGACTGCCCACGCTTATCGGCGTGGTACATGATGATGAAGAGAGTTGCTTAGAAATAGGAGATTGTGAAGGAACATAGATGACTTTAACACTGGTAGTCAGATTGATGATGATGAAACAATGTAATGTAAGGATTCCTGTAAATAAAAAAACCAATAAATGTAAATAAATGAACAAATAAACAATGTAAAATTAGATTCCTGTAAAAAAAAAAAGAACAAATAAACATAAATAAAAGAAGAAATACTGAATGTAATATAAGGATTCCTGTAAACAAAAGAACAAATAAACACAGATAACAGAAGAAATAAAGAATGTAAACTAAGGACTCCTGTAAATAAAAGAACAAATAAATGTAAATAAAAGAACAAATAAACGTAAATAATTGAACACACACACACACACCCCCCCCCCCCCCCAAAAAAAAACCAAACAAACAAACAAACCAATGTAATATAAGGATTCCAATATATAAAAGAACAAATAAACAACATAATGTTTGTAAAGAACTGTTTACCCATCTGCATCTGACAATGGTGTGATTTGACCAGGTTGAGGAGATGTTAAGGTGGAAGAATTACGTCTTGCCAGCTTTTTCCGCTCAGCACTACGTTTCCGGTCCATTTTAGAATCAGTGCTTACTCGGCCACCTTTTTCTGTGACTTTTGGTGTTTTGACTTTTTCCTCTTCCTTCAGTTCAATTTCTGGTTCTTTTGGCTGTGGCCCAACATTTCTAAAGAGGGAAGCATGAAACAGTGTTTTAGTCCTACTCTTACATCGTTCATGGCATGAAAATACAGACTGGCAGACCTGGTCTAACAAATGATGGGTAAAATGAGTCACAGGAACCAAATCAGAGCTTTATCTCAAAGTGATTTAGTTTCTACACACAGAAGTATAGATAATACCCTTCATTTTATTCTTCATCCTCATTCCATTTTTAAGTCCTGAGTGGGGGAGGGGGGAGGGGGGCTATACCTTCTGGTGCCTGTATCACCTTTCGCTTCAGGCCATGATGACCTAATTATCCAGACTCAGGACTCAAAAGAACAGACCAGATGGACACTTAATCAGCATGCTACTGGTACCATTAGTATTGGGACTCTTTGCTGGCTGTTGTTGATGTGGTCGGAGTGCGAATGGGAATGTCCTGAGTGCTATGATGTTGGTTCTTGACTCAACTCAACTCCACTTTTGAAGAGGTGCATCACATCAAGTTTCGTGCCTCAGAGGTCAGTGTATCCATCTTCAGCATGCAATTGTGCCAGGTTGACTAACTCTGGGGAAATTCCATCAAAATTAACAGACTCTAACTACCCATGGCAGGTTCTATTTCCTAACAATTTTTTCAGGGCAGTGGCCTTGCAGGCCACTCTCTGTGCTTCCCATCTGCCATGGGATGTTTAGTGAGCCCAACGTGCACATGAAACCTCCTGTTTTGCCCTTATGTGAGAAGGTTAATTTTCAATCTCACTACCACATTAAAGGAGAATGCATGATATAATTAGAAATCAATGGTTCTAATAAAACTACCCAGCTGGGATTAAAACTTTATAGCTTCTGAGTTTGAGGTAGACATCGTAATATCTCACTGAGGCCTCCCCCATTTAATTGACCTGAGACATATTTTTCTGCTTCTTAATTTTCAACAAATCAGTAATTATAGAAACAGGAGCTTTCAGAGGGCCACTAGTACTACCTGGTATGGAAGACGGTTCCATTTTGTTGACAGATACTGAAATAGAAATCCAAGAGAAATTCACAAAAATCAGGCAGCATTGTATTACGAGGCATATCTAGAGCAATGCACTCAGAGAAACTATTAGTACATTTCATGAACAGACTAAACTAAGATATGGATGTCTGCTTTAACTGACATTGTTCTTCAAGGCCATATATTGAGGGAGCAGGCAGAAATGTCTGCTTTCACTTACTGTTTTCCTTGTGGTGTTAAATTGGGGTTCAAACTGATATGTATGCTTTCACATACAGTATTCCTTGTGGTCATAGACCGGGGGTCAATTAGATATGTCTGATTTTGCACTGAATTCCTTATGGTCTTAGATTGGTGGAGCAAACATAGATGTCTGCTTTCATATACAGTAATCCTTATGGTCTTAGATTGAGGGTCAAATAGAGATGTCTGCTTTCATATAATGTAATCCTTGTGGTCTTAGATTGAGGGTCAAATAGAGATGTCTGTCTTCACATACTGTATTCCTTGTGGTCTTAGATTGAGGGTCAAATAGAGATGTCTGTCTTCACATACTGTGTTCCTTGTGGTCATAGACTGAGGGTTAATCAGAAATGTCTGCTTTCACATACTGTGTTCCTTGTGGTCTTAGATTGAGGGTTAATCAGAAATGTCTGCTTTCACATACTGTATTCCTGGTGGTCTTAGATGGAAAAAAAAGGTGTGTGTGGGGGGGGGGGGGGGGGGGGGGGGGGGGGTCATCAGATATGTCTGCTTTTCCACACTGTATTCCTTGTGGTCTTAGACTGGGGGTCAAACAGAAATGTCTGTTTTCATAATTTCTTATGGCCACATATTGAGAGTTAGGCAGGGATGCCTGCTCTCATATACCAGGTAGACCAAGCCTAAAACAGGTACTTGGAAGTAACCTTGGAGGAAAGCATAAAGACAACAATAAAAGCACTGCGTGACTTCCACTAGAACTTACGGATCATCGGGAGAGGAAGCCACAAAAATGTACTGTCCTCCAGTCACTGGTACAGCCGGGGGCCGACGTTTGACTGGATAAGGAACTACAGAAAAGGTTACTGGTGGAGGGATGGGAGGTCCTTGAGGTCCCAGGCCAAGCCCATCCAAGACCTGTCCAAGAGAGATAATAAATGAACATAACAAAAGTAACATGAGAATAAGTGATTATTGTTCTTTGTCATCCTCTGTCTCTATATGATATATTTTACATAATGCTACCTAAACCAGTTTTTTCTTATTTGAAACTTAGAGAACAGGATTCCCCTTTCCTCTCTGGGTAGCAATTAACATTTTGCTGTTTTTTCTTCAACATAGCTGACAATACTACCTGTTGACACGAGAAAGCTCCAAAATGTTAATGGATAGCCGACTCCTACTTGAACGGTTAGTTCTGCCTTGGAAATTATTGTTTGTTTTAGGATGATAGTGATCATTACAAAACGACATGGACAACCTAACCTTGTTTACTCTCAAATCAAACTTAGTTTTTTGTGTTGTCCATGTAACATTCTTAGACTTGAAAATGTCCTTAATAGAACAATGTACAAATAACATGTCACAGCTGTGATTACACCATAACAAAGTTTGACACTGTCTGATCAATGATTGGCTGCAATGAACACAGACAAGGACAGTTCCAACGTGTGGTTACCAGCTGGCAACAGGGGCAAATCATCATCTGCACTGTTTGACTTCTGCTGAGAAAGACTGACCATTTATGTGTCCCAAGTGCAGTCACATCAATTCTGTTTCATAATGGTAATCATATTTTGTTCTTTTTGAGAAATTACCCTCAGAAAACTCAACCTGGCTTCAGAAAGCATATGGTGGTATTGCAATGGCGAAATCACAAGACTTTTAACAATTACATGATATTGTAATGAAGAAATCACAAGGCTTTTAGCAGTACAAGCAATTCTGTGAAAATGGGAGAACAAAGTTGGATTCTGCAGCATGACAATGGGCCAGTACGTCAATCCTTACTGGTGAAGCCGTACCTCACAAAGTACAATATGACTGCTCTGGAACATCCTCCATATTCTTTCCCTCTGCTTCAAGTGATTTTTGTTTTATTCCCTCATCTAAAATCTACAGTCCCGGGAAGATAAACCCTGTCAACAAATGCATGAAGAAGTTGGATGTGTCGGTCAAAAGGTGCAAATATTGCAGCTCTACAGGTAACAAGCACAATGCAGTTACGACCAAACCAACATTCCAGACGAATGCAGAAGAATAAGAAGAAATCTACAGTGAAAAAGTATTTCAAGATTACTGAGGAAATTATCACCAATGCAGTTGAGAGAGTGTCAAAGCACTGATTCTGGGAACATTTTAAAGAGCTTTTTCAACATTAGCAAAAGTGTGTTCAAAAGCGACCATTTTGAAGGAAACAACACGTAAATGACAGTTGTGTTAATGATATTGAGGTGTGGTGAGCCTGGCTCACAGCCCTATAGGAAAGTCAAGGCCACAGTGACATGTCTGAACAATACTCCATGCAGGTGCTGTGAAAGCCAGCTAGCTGCAAGATGAAAAGGACAGAGTTCCAGAAGTTGTATAAATATAAATCTTCATCACAGTACAGTACAGCCAGTCCTTTGCAGAACGGCACTCCTATCACAGCCTGCTGAAAAGTTTCACGATCGCTGGCCATTTCTCCTGCCTCATACATCCTCATGTCCAAGGTGTCTGCAATGTCCTGTGTCCATCTCTGGCCATGTCTCCTGCCTCATACACCTTCATGCCCCAGGTGTCTGCAATGTCCTGTGTCCATCTCCATGCTGGTCCACCCCTGTCCCTACACCCAGCAACCACACCTTCCATCCCTGTTCTCTCCCAGCCACTATGACATTCTTCTTCTTCTTCTGCTTTCATCCAGAGTGGTTTTTTTTTCAGGACGTGATTGCGTTGTGCCTGTTTACAGCAGAGCTGCGTTCTTGCGCCGTTAGGCCGACACATCCAACTTCTGTGGGCATTTGTTGACCGGGTTAACCTTCCCAGGGACTGTGACATTCAACACAGCCAAAATATTTCAGATTTCAAGACCTGATACTGTCTATGAGCCAAGTTTCATCAATGTTCAGATCTCGTAAAATGTCAAACCTTTCATCTTCTTGTCATACAGTAATCTAAGAACTGTAGCATTTAAGCTAAAACAAAACTCCAATTTTCTACTGCAGTGACTGTCACAGCAAGGATGCATGTTCTCAGAAATGTTACTTTAATTTGTTTGCTGTTGTTGCGCCATAAGCCTTCAATAGCCTGCATTGCTGATAACACTAAAATTATATATTTCCATAATACTGAATCCTCACTATAATGTTATTGTCAGTAATGAAGTTATCATAACAGCATATTCATACATAATGATATCCATACATGAAAACTTTTGACTGTCTACATCTAATTTCTCTTATCACTTTACGATTTTCATTTGTTTCTTGTAGGACTTGATAACAGCATATATAAAGAATTATTACCATTATCAATAAATGGACAATTTAAAAAGGATGCATAATATATAAATTACTATAACAATAATGTTTATGTTGAAGCTGATAAAAAAAATGCAACTACAGAGAAAGAAAGCGCATATTTAAAAACCATATAAATGTTAGTTTTCTAATTTAGATGAACATTATGTCTTTCTATTTAAGCAATGAGCCAACTAACACCTATTGTACATATGTATAATGCAATGCATGGTGTGATCTGACATTTGGCCTGAGCATCCTATAGAAACTTAGATAGCTATTTTAACATGCAACAGTGTATATGTCTTATACAAGCTGAATCTTTTGCTCCTTTGAAAGTAATACACTCGTGCATTGTTTTCTATTGTGGTTATTGCCCCTTTAGATGTCTTCTGCTGGAGCTACAGAGTGCATGCTTTGTGCTCAATGTCAACATACAGCAAAAACAGTGAAGAGAAGAAGATGTGGGAATGGTGAGAGAAGGAGGCAGAGAAACAGGAGAGTAGGGATCAGAAAATTCTGAAACAAACTGGCGTGTATGGCACAAAAACATGTTAGAGTAGGCTTCTGGAACTTCTCAATGCCAGACAATAAGGCAGATGTGGTCAGGATCGTGTGTATAGTTCAGAAGAATGGGTCGATCATTGTGACTTGGAGAGAATGGTGCTGCAGGAAATGACCTGAGATCTGGCCGACACTCAGGACTCAGAGGAAAGGCCAGACACACATGTAATTAGACTGCTACTGGTACCATTAGTATTGGGACTCGTCACCGGCTGTTGCAGGTGAGGATGGAGCACGTATGTGAATATTCTGAGTGCTTTGATGTCAGAGTGTTACTCAATTCAACTTTAGACATCTGCTTCCAAATCTTCAGAAACTGAAATAATACACAATGCATAGTCCTATGTTTCAATGTGTTACCATGGCAGTTTTAAACTGATGGTAATGTCATTTGGACTATGTGTTGCGTATTTCAGCTGTAAAGATTCATCTCATCATTTCATCTTGTTTCTCTTGTACCTTGCGGTGTCAAGCTGAAACATAAACAGCGGGAAAGTTTCCGTAAGGGCTTCATATGTTGAGATACCCATGAACTCTGTTATTCCCTCTGTCCATCATTTCCAAGGTCGGCCTCTTCTTCTGCTTCCAATTTGGTCTGTAATCATTGTTGCTTGTTGTGGTATACTGTTAGCCTAGTTATATGGCCGAACAATTTAACCTGCTGTTTTCTAATGAAAATATCCACTTTAGTCCTGGTTTCTTCATTTAAGATTTCTCTCTTCTTGATACGTTGAGTATTCTTCTTAGGAATCTCAATTCCGTTCTTGTAATTTTTCTTTTCACTTTTTCTATCATTGTCCTGGTTTGGCATTGGTAGCATAAAGTTGGTAAGAAGATTGTGTTATAGAGTACTTTCCTAGTATCTACTGATACATGTTTGTTCTTTAGTACAGGTGGAATTTGTCCACTGAGTTGGTTTGCCTTATTAAAGATTCATCTTGTTTCTTTATTCTATGTTGATTCAACTCTGTAGTAAGTATGTGATGAGATACAGCAACTTATTCCAGGCAATCACTAATGTAACCTATTCTTTGTCTTTTCATTATTCAAATATATCTGTTTGCGAAATAACAAAGTCAAGCACAACTGGCAACTCACAATGTCTAAAGCCGGAAGCTTGCCAGACAGCAGAAGCATCTCTCCAAATGTCATGTTCTGGAAGTTTAAGTTGGCCATCTCTTCCTCTAGTGCATGCTAACACAGCAGAAATCAGCAATATATTCAACTCCTGAGAGCTATTGACACACATAAATTAGCACTAGAACATATGGTAGTGTGGTGTCTAGATGCTTGCATGTCAACTATTGACACAGATAAATTAGCACACATGGAGCGGGTGAACTGTGGATGTGTAGTGGCTAGATGCTTGCCTGTCAACTATTGACACACATAAATTAGCACTAGAACATATGGTAGTGTGGTGTCTAGTTGTTCACATGTCAGCTATTGACACAGATAAATTAGCAATAGAACATATGGTAGTGTGGTGCCTAGATGTTCACATGTCAGCTATTGACACAGATAAATTAGCAATAGAACACATGGTAGTGTGGTGTCTAGATGCTTGCATGTCAACTATTGACACACATAAATTAGCACTAGAACATATGGGGTAGTGTAGTGGCTAGATGCTTGCTTACCGGCTATTGACACACATACATTAGCACATATGGGGCGGGTTAACAGTGGTTTTGTAGTGGCTAGATGCTTGCATGTCAACTATTGACACAGATAAATTAGCACATATGGAGCGGGTGAACTGTGGATGTGTAGTGGCTAGATGCTTGCCTGTCAACTATTGACACACATAAATTAGCACTAGAACATATGGTAGTGTGGTGTCTAGATGCTTGCATGTCAACTATTGACACAGATAAATTAGCACTAGAACATATGGTAGTGTGGTGTCTAGAAGTTCACATGTCAGCTATTGGCACAGATAAATTAGCAATAGAACAAATGGCAGTGTGGTGTCTAGATGTTCACATGTCAGCTATTGACACACATAAATTAGCACTAGAACAAATGGCAGTGTGGTGTCTAGATGCTTGCATGTCAACTATTGACACAGATAAATTAGCACTAGAACATATGGTAGTGTGGTGTCTAGAAGTTCACATGTCAGCTATTGACACAGATAAAATAGCAATAGAACATATGGCAGTGTGGTGTCTAGATGTTCACATGTCAGCTATTGACACAGATAAATTAGCACTAGAACATACGGTAGTGTGGTGTCTAGAAGTTCATATGTCAGCTATTGACACAGATAAATTAGCACTAGAACATATGGCAGTGTGGTGTCTAGATGTTCACATGTCAACTATTGACACAGATAAATTAGCACTAGAACATATGGTAGTGTGGTGTCTAGATGTTCACATGTCAGCTATTGACACAGATAAATTAGCACTAGAACATATGGTAGTGTGGTGGCTAGATGTTCACATGTCAACTATTGACACAGATAAATTAGCACTAGAACATATGGTAGTGTGGTGTCTAGATATTCATATGTCAGCTATTGACACAGATAAATTAGCACTAGAACATATGGTAGTGTGGTGTCTAGATGTTCACATGTCAGCTATTGACACAGATAAATTAGCACTAGAACATATGGTAGTGTGGTGTCTAGATGTTCATATGTCAACTATTGACACAGATAAATTAGCACTAGAACATATGGTAGTGTGGTGTCTAGATGTTCACATGTCAGCTATTTACACAGATAAATTAGCAATAGAACAAATGGCAGTGTGGTGTCTAGATGTTCACATGTCAGCTATTGACACAGATAAATTAGCAATAGAACATATGGCAGTGTGGTGTCTAGATGTTCACATGTCAGCTATTGACATAGATAAATTAGCACTAGAACATATGGTAGTGTGGTGGCTAGATGTTCACATGTCAGCTACTGACACAGATAAATTAGCACTAGAACATATGGCAGTGTGGTGTCTAGATGTTCACATGTCAGCTATTGACACAGATAAATTAGCACTAGAACATATGGTAATGTGGTGTCTAGATGTTCACATGTCAGCTACTGACACAGATAAATTAGCACTAGAACATATGGTAGTGTGATGTCTAGATGTTCATATGTCAGCTATTGACACAGATAAATTAGCACTAGAACATATGGCAGTGTGGTGTCTAGATGTTCATATGTAAGCTATTGACACAGATAATTAGCACTAGAACATATGGTAGTGTGGTGTCTAGATGTTCATATGTCAGCTATTGACACAGATAAATTAGCACTAGAACATATGGCAGTGTGGTGTCTAGATGTTCATATGTCAGCTATTGACACAGATAAATTAGCACTAGAACATATGGTAGTGTGGTGTCTAGATGCTTGCATGTCAACTATTGACACAGATAAATTAGCACTAGAACATATGAGACATGGGATCCATGGCAGTGTGGTGTCTAGATGTTCATATGTCAGCTATTGACATAGATAAATTAGCACTAGAACATATGGTAGTGTGGTGTCTAGATGTTCATATGTCAGCTATTGACACCGATAAATTAGCACTAGAACATATGGCAGTGTGGTGTCTAGATGTTAATATGTAAGCTATTGACACAGATAAATTAGCACTAGAACATATGGTAGTGTAGTAGCTAGATGTTCATATGTCAGCTATTGACACAGATAAATTAGCACTAGAATATATGGTAGTGTGGTGTCTAGATGTTAATATGTAAGCTAGTGACACAGATAAATAAATGTATGTTTTATGAGCTGAGTTGATTAGCTTTCTTTCTCTCTGACTAAAACAATACAGTATGATGTTGACTTATCATGTGCAAAATATATTTCTGAAACATCTCTATCAAATAACCACTGAAACTGAAGGTTGTGCTGATGATTCAAGATCCGTTACTCTTTATGAACAAGACATTCTCCAATCAGGAATGTCACTTGGTAGGAAATTTCTGAGGTCTTTGAAATATCACAAGAAATAAATTAACAGGAAATAATTGGCACTTACAGAAAAAGAGGAAAGAAACAAAGACAAGAAGTCAAACTAGATAACTTGCTTAGTGTGTCCTCTGAGATTTGCATGTTTTCTATACTTCTAAAATGGCAAATAAATACTTGTGAACTTATTTCTTAATCACTAATGATGGAGAGGTCAGAGAAATGGAGTACTAGGTAAGTTACTTGTTCCTCTATATTTTAATGGAACGAAACCTACAATAATTGCCCTCTGTCAATATCTAATGCATATGTGTGTCACATATACAATGGAAACCAAACATTGTCAAAAGAATTATAAAAATATCAACCAAACAATTATTAAAATATCTACAAAAGAAATATAAAAATGTTAACCAAAAAATTCTAAAAGATATCAACGAAAATATTCTTAAAATATTAATAGAAACTATATGAAAATATCCACCAAACAATTCTGAAAATATTATTGCCAGTTTGGTGGCCATATGTTTACATCTCCATCAGTGCAAATTATTAAATGTTACTGGAGTCCCCGGACAACCTGGCCTAAAATGGGTACCAGGAAATGGCCGTAGAAGTAACGCAGTCAGCGTGACGCTGACCACATCGCCCATCCAGTGCCAGGTGGCCTATACAAATATCTGGCTAGCACCATATGTCCTGAATGCCTCAAGGTTAAGTTACAGTGTGTTGCATGTCAGGACATCACAGCTGACTCCAGCATGTTTGGCTGTTTGTGATTCCAGGGCAAGTTTACCCGCAGAAGTTGGATGTGTCGTCCTAAAGGCGCAAGTAAAGCAGCTCTGCTGTAAACAGGCACAATGCAATTACGTCTGAAAAACACACCCCAGATGAATGCAGAAGAAGAAGAGGAAGAAGTTTGCCATTGCTTTCTGAATGACCGGCACTCATACTATTGCATATAATCCAACCAACGCAAGACTGTCTGCTTCCAAATCGTCAACAACTGTATTTTGAATGCTGTATGTGGGATTACAAATTGCATTTGTAGCCACTTCGCCACAGAACCTAAAGGGAGTTTTTAAAAAAAAGAAATAAAAGTAAAGGATTCTTATGCATTAAGCATATGGTACTAAACCCATATTTTGATAGACCAATCAATAATCAGTGGGTCATGTGGTCAGTACCACACTGGCTACCTCAACTCTCCTCCTTCTTCTCAGATTTCTTACATCATCATCAAGTGCCATGCTGATAAGCGTGGGCAGTCATGGCTCACTCCAATTCTTCCAGTACGTTGATAGTGGGATAATTTCTTACACCGGTCATATGGACTTAAATGTTGACTCCTCATTCAGAAAGCAATGGCAAACTACTGAACATAACACTGGCTAGTAAATTAACCTCCAGCTGGGGTTGAAAGCAATGTCCTGCAAAGGACAAGCAGCATACAAAATAACATTCTTAAAGTTTCCTATTCTAATTATTGGTTCATAACTTACTTCACACACATATTGCATTTCTGAAGTCTATCCCAGCTAGCCATTATTATGTGTTAATAACTTACTTCAAACATATCCATTTCTTAAGTCTATCCCAGCTAGCTGTTATTATTGGTTCATTACTTACTTCACGCACATATTGCATTTCTGAAGTTTATCCCAGCTAGCCATTATTATGTGTTAATGACTTACTTCAAACATATCTATTTCTTAAGTCTATCCCAGCTAGCTGTTATTATTGGTTCATTACTTACTTCACACACATACATTTCTGAAGTTTATCCCAGCTAGCCATTATTATGTGTTAATGGCTTACTTCACACACATACATTTCTTAAGTTTATCCCAGCTAGCCGTTATTATTGGTTCATTACTTACTTCACACACATACATTTCTGAAGTTTATCCCAGCTAGCCATTATTATTGGTTCATTACTTACTTCACACACATACATTTCTGAAGTTTATCCCAGCTAGCCATTATTATTGGTTCATTACTTACTTCACGCACATATTGCATTTCTGAAGTTTATCCCAGCTAGCCATTATTATGTGTTAATGACTTACTTCACACACATATCCATTTCTTAAGTCTATCCCAGCTAGCCATTATTATGTGTTAATGACTTACTTCAAACATATCCATTTCTTAAGTCTATCCCAGCTAGCTGTTATTATTGGTTCATAACTTACTTCACACACATACATTTCTGACATTTATCCCAGCTAGCCATTATTATGTGTTAATGGCTTACTTCACACACATACATTTCTGAAGTTTATCCCAGCTAGCCGTTATTATTGGTTCATTACTTACTTCACACACATACATTTCTGAAGTTTATCCCAGCTAGCCATTATTATTGGTTCATTACTTACTTCACACACATACATTTCTGAAGTCTATCCCAGCTAGCCCTTATTATGTGTTAATGACTTACTTCACACACATGTACATTTCTTAAGTCTATCCCAGCTAGCCGTTATTTGACAGTAATACATATAAAGAACAGCAAGTGAAAATAAGAACTGTCTAGCAACAGTAACAGTTAAATTAACAACTATGTTAGACTAGGTTAATCTTTCAACTGTTTTGGATAGAAAGAACAAAATATTGGCACATTCAAGATACACCAAAAAAAAATTCATCTAGATATACATCCAGTAGAGTAGAAAAGATTAAAGAAAATACATGAATTATGAAAATTTACAATAAATGTCCTGACAGCTAAAACAATTAATAAGCAAAACACCTTCGCAAAATGGGAAACAAAAAACAATCCCATACTGAAATACTTCAGTAAATAAAAGAAACAAAACAAAAAAATTTTAGTTACATCCATGCCAGTAAACAAGCTCAAGTCTAAAAGGACGTTAGGGATATCCTGTTTCTTACAGAAACTTGCTCAGTCTTTGAATTGTGATATAGTTAAAGTTTGAAAAGTCATTTATTTTATGTTTGTTTTGTTTCCTCCAAAATAACTTGGTTATAAAAGGAATATTTTAAAAAGTGTAACCAGGACAAAATGAAACAAAGTTTGGTTACTGGTCAAAACTAATGGCCTTCCATCCTTTAAGATTTATGTTTCTTCTCATATTCCACGCCATGTGGCATTAGTGATCATGTCTGCCCACTGCCTTCTGCTTCATGTACTGCCAATCATTTCTGATACTGATGTTCCTCCATGCCATGATATCAGACTGTTTAGAGTATTTTCTCTTGGTTTCCCCGTGTCCCTCTTCCTCTCCATATTTTGCATTGTCACCATGTAGTCATCATCATCATCATGTGCCATGCTGATAAGTGTGGGCGGTCATGTTTCGCCATCTCACTTGATCATCAGAGACGTGGATTAGCTCTGTGTTCTTGTCTCGACCATGCCACTTAGCCAAGCCATCCAGGTATTTACTTCTCTGCCTTCCCTAGTTCTCTTCCCCTTAATCTTGCCGGTTGTCACCAAGTTCTCCAATTTATTTCTTCTCATATCGTGACTCAAAAATTGTGACTATGTCTAATTTCTCTAATCAGTTTACAATTTTGATTTGTTTCTTGTAGGACTTGGTCATTGGTTTTTCTATCTGTCCATGGGTCTGTCCATGTAATGATATGCTAACAGTAAGTCAACTGTCACCTTCTGATGTGGGCAACCAGTTCTCTTTGTGAAGGAACTTCTTTCAAGATATCCTAATTACTCTTTCTGTCCATCCATGGTAATCTCATCATTCTTTTATAAAGCCACATCTCAGGAGATTCTACATCAGTGGTTCTCAACCGGTGGGGAATTCCCCCCAGGGGGGAATTTTAGGGTTTCCAGGGGGGGAATGAAGATCATTTCAAGATCCCGTTAATACAAGAACCGATTACTTGATATTGCTTTTCCCTTCATACTTTACAGTTATGCACGTCTCATCCTTCTAAAATTCATTTTATAAAGTAAGTAGACCCACAAATCACGTTTTATGTGGATGTCTAGACCTGTTTTAACATATTTACCTTCCATTTTTACGTATACTGTGTAGGGGTGGGGGGATTTTTAGGTAGGAAATATGAAAGGGGGGGAATGACGTTCTGAAAATATGGTGAAGGGGGACACGGACCAAATTTTTTATAGGAAGGGGGGGGGGGGGGGGGGGAAATGACGTTCTGAAAATATGGTGAAGGAGGGCACGGGCCAAAAAGGTTGAGAACCACTGTTCTACATGATTCTTCACTTTTCTGCTAATTGTCCATGATTTGCCACTGTAAATTAATACTGCCTCATTACAGCTCTTAAAAACCCCTTTCCTCATTTCCGCTGACAAAGACATATTGCACAGAATGTTCTTCATCTTATGACATTGTTTTGTTGTTGTTAATTAGGCTCTGCTATATGTAACTTCCTAAATATATCTTCCATCTGTTGTTAATTAGGCTCTGCTACATGTAACTTCCTAAATATATCTTCCATCTGTTGTTAATTAGGCTCTGCTACATGTAACTTCCTAAATATATCTTCCATCTGTTGTTAATTAGGCTCTGCTACATGTAACTTCCTTAATATATCTTCCATCTGTTGTTAATTAGGCTCTGCTATATGTAACTTCCTAATATATCTTCCATCTGTTGTTAATTAGGCTCTGCTACATGTAACTTCCTAAATATATCTTCCATCTGTTGTTAATTAGGCTCTGCTACATGTAACTTCCTAAATATATCTTCCATCTGTTGTTAATTAGGCTCTGCTACATGTAACTTCCTAAATATATCTTCCATCTGTTGTTAATTAGGCTCTGCTACATGTAACTTCCTAAATATATCTTCCATCTGTTGTTAATTAGGCTCTGCTACATGTAACTTCCTAAATATATCTTCCATCTGTTGTTAATTAGGCTCTGCTACATGTAACTTCCTAAATATATCTTCCATCTGTTGTTAATTAGGCTCTGCTACATGTAACTTCCTAAATATATCTTCCATCTGTTGTTAATTAGGCTCTGCTACATGTAACTTCCTAAATATATCTTCCATCTGTTGTTAATTAGGCTCTGCTATATGTAACTTCCTAAATATATCTTACATCTGTTGTTAATTAGGCTCTGCTACATGTAACTTCCTTAATATATCTTCCATCTGTTGTTAATTAGGCTATGCTATATGTAACTTCCTTAATATATCTTCCATCTGTTGTTATTGCAGTGTTTATGTTATGTTTAGTAAAATAGAAATTAAAAATTAAAAACTGGAAATGTCACCAACTGATACCCACACGTTCAGAAGAGGTTAACGAGCCGTCTATATCCTCAAGAAATTTGTTTCGAGGGACAATACGAATAATTGAGCTGTTGTTGACGCTGTTGTTCCTACTTTTTCTGTTGTTACTTCTGCTTGCTGATTTATTTTTGTTCCCCTGCTTAACAAAATCTGGCTGACTCTGTCACAAGTTGGAGGTCAAAATGATCAAGATTATAAACTCTGTCAGTGAAAGTTGGGTTGCAAGTCAAAATTATCAAGATTATAAACTCTGTCAGTGAAAGTTGGGTTGCAAGTCAAAATGATCAAGATTATAAACTCTGTCAGTGAAAGTTGGGTTGCAAGTCAAAATGATCAAGATTATAAACTCTGTCAGTGAAAGTTGGGTTGAAAGTCAAAATGATCAAGATTATAAACTCTGTCAGTGAAAGTTGGGTTGCAAGTCAAAATGATCAAGATTATAAACTTCTGTCAGTGAAAGTTGGGTTGAAAGTCAAAATGATCAAGATTTATAAACTCTGTCAGTGAAAGTTGGGGTTGCAAGTCAAAATGATCAAGATTATAAACTCTGTCAGTGAAAGTTGGGTTGCAAGTCAAAAATGATCAAGATTATAAAACTCTGTCAGTGAAAGTTGGGTTGCAAAGTCAAAATGATCAAGATTATAAACTCTGTCAGTGAAAGTTGGGTTGCAAGTCAAAATGATCAAGATTATAAACTCTGTCAGTGAAAGTTGGGTTGACAAGTCAAAATGATCAAGATTATAAACTCTGTCAGTGAAAGTTGGGTTGCAAGTCAAAATGATCAAGATTATAAAACTCTGTCCAGTGAAAGTTGGGTTGCAAGTCAAATGATCAAGATTATAAACTCTGTCAGTGAAAGTTGGGTTGCAAGTCAAAATGATCAAGATTATAAAATCTCTGTCAGTGTTATAAACTCTGTCAGTGAAAGTTGGGTTGCAAGTCAAAATGATCAAGATTATAAACTCTGTCAGTGAAAGTTGGGTTGAAAGTCAAAATGATCAAGATTATAAACTCTGTCAGTGAAAGTTGGGTGGCAAGTACAAAATGATCAAGATTATAAACTCTGTCAGTGAAAGTTGGGTTGCAAGTCAAATGATCAAGATATAAACTCTGTCAGTGAAAGTTGGGTTGCAAGTCAAAATGATCAGATTTATAAACTCTGTCAGTGAAAGTTTGGGTTGCAAGTCAAAATGATTAAGATTATAAACCTCTGTCAGTGAAAGTTGGGTTGCAGTCAAAATGATCAAGATTATAAACTCTGTCAGTGAAAGTTGGGTTGCAAGTCAAAATGATCAAGATTATAAAACTCTGTCAGTGAAAGTTGGGTTGCAGGTCAAAATGATCAAGATTATAAACTCTGTCAGTGAAAGTTGGTTGCAAGTCAAAATGATCAAGATATAAACTCTGTCAGTGAAAGTTGGGTTGCAAGTCAAAATGATCAAGATTATAAACTCTGTCAGTGAAAGTTGGGTTGCAAGTCAAAATGATCAAGATTAAACTTTGTCAGTGAAAGTGGGTTGCAAGTCAAAATGATCAAGATTATAAACTCTGTCAGTGAAAGTTGGGTTGCAAGTCAAAATGATCAAGATTAAAACTCTGTCAGTGAAAGTTGGGTTGCAAGTCAAAATGATCAAGATTATAAACTGTCAGTGAAAGTTGGGTTGCAAGTCAAATTATCAAGATTATAAACTCTGTCAGTGAAAGTTGGGTTGCAAGTCAAATGATCAAGATTATAAACTCTGTCAGTGAAAGTTGGGTTGCAAGTCAAAATGATCAAGATTATAAACTCTGTCAGTGAAAGTTGGGTTGCAAGTCAAAATGATCAAGATTATAAACTCTGTCAGTGAAGTTGGGTTGCAAGTCAAAATGATCAAGATTATAAACTCTGTCAGTGAAAGTTGGGTTGCAAGTCAAAATGATCAAGATTATAAACTCTGTCAGTGAAAGTTGGGTTGCAAGTCAAAATGATCAAGATTATAAACTCTGTCAGTGAAAGTTGGGTTGAAAGTCAAAATGATCAAGATTATAAACTCTGTCAGTGAAAGTTGGGTTGCAAGTCAAAATGATCAAGATTATAAACTCTGTCAGTGAAAAGTTGGGTTGCAAGTCAAAATGATCAAGATTATAAACTCTGTCAGTGAAAGTTGGGTTGCAAGTCAAAATGATCAAGATTATAAACTCTGTCAGTGAAAGTTGGGTTGCAAGTCAAAATGATCAAGATTATAAACTCTGTCAGTGAAAGTTGGGTTGCAAGTCAAAATGATCAAGATTATAAACTCTGTCAGTGAAAGTTGGGTTGCAAGTCAAAATGATCAAGATTATAAACTCTGTCAGTGAAAGTTGGGTTGCAAGTCAAAATGATCAAGATTATAAACTCTGTCAGTGAAAGTTGGGTTGCAAGTCAAATGATCAAGATTATAAACTCTGTCAGTGAAAGTTGGGTTGCAAGTCAAAATGATCAAGATTATAAACTCTGTCAGTGAAAGTTGGGTTGCAAGTCAAAATGATCAAGATTATAAACTCTGTCAGTGAAAGTTGGGTTGCAAGTCAAAATTATCAAGATTATAACTCTGTCAGTGAAAGTTGGGTTGCAAGTCAAAATGATCAAGATTATAAACTCTGTCAGTGAAAGTTGGGTTGCAAGTCAAAATGATCAAGATTATAAACTCTGTCAGTGAAAGTTGGGTTTGCAAGTCAAAATGATCAATGAAGATTATAAACTCTGTCAGTGAAAGTTGGGTTGCAAGTCAAAATTATCAAGATTATAAACTCTGTCAGTGAAAGTTGGGTTGCAAGTCAAATGATCAAGATTATAAACTCTGTCAGTGAAAGTTGGGTTGCAAGTCAAAATGATCAAGATTATAAACTCTGTCAGTGAAAGTTGGGTTGCAAGTCAAAATGATCAAGATTATAAACTCTGTCAGTGAAAGTTGGGTTGCAAGTCAAAATGATCAAGATTATAAACTCTGTCAGTGAAAGTTGGGTTGCAAGTCAAAATTATCAAGATTATAAACTCTGTCAGTGAAAGTTGGGTTGCAAGTCAAAATGATCAAGATTATAAACTCTGTCAGTGAAAGTTGGGTTGCAAGTCAAAATGATCAAGATTATAAACTCTGTCAGTGAAAGTTGGGTTGCAAGTCAAAATTATCAAGATTATAAACTCTGTCAGTGAAAGTTGGGTTGCAAGTCAAAATTATCAAAATTATAAACTCTGTCAGTGAAAGTTGGGTTGCAAGTCAAAATTATCAAAATTATAAACTCTGTCAGTGAAAGTTGGGTTGCAAGTCAAAATTATCAAGATTATAAACTCTGTCAGTGAAAGTTGGGGTGCAAGTCAAAATTATCAAAATTATAAACTCTGTCAGTGAAAGTTGGGTTGAAAGTCAAAATGACTAAGACTAATAGACGTTAATAGCACATATTTATTTATATTGTAGATTCTCTCCTATGAGAAGGGGTTATGGGCACAATTTGCAATCCTGCATTTGAAACACAACTGTGGGTGATATGTCAGCAGACCCCCTTGCGCTGATTTTCATACAATGGTATGAGTGGCAGCCGTTCAGAAAGAATTGGCAAACTACTGAACATAAACTTGCCAGAAATCACAGACAGCCATAAAAATGCTGGGGTTAACTGTGGTGTCCTGTAAACGATATGCAACTAATATTTCTTTTAAGACTCCGTCAGCACAAATTTAGTTGCAAATCAGAATTACCAAGATGATAGACTTTGATAGTACAAGTTGAGTTCAAAGTCAACATTACAAAGATCATAGACTGCCAGCACAAGCTGAGTTGCAAGTCAAAATTAATAAGACAACTTTGACAGTACAAGTTGGGTTGCTAGTCAAAATTACCTAGATTATAAACTTTGACAGAACAAGTTTAGTTGCTAGTCAAAATTACCTGGATTATAAACTTTGACAGTATAAGTTGAGTTGCTAGTGAAAACTACCAAGATTATAAACTTTGATAGCATAAGATGTGTTGCTTGACAAAATTATACAGCTGATAGACTGTCATTGCAAGTTGCGTTGCTTGTTAAAATTATACAGATTATAGACCGCCAGTACATGTCTCATAAGCAAAAATTTCAAAGAATTCAGAATGTGCAATTCATAAACTACTGAATTATTTCTTTCCCACCCAACCCTGTCATTCACCATTGTCATCATTACCAACAATAGGTCACACATTTACGTAAATGTCACCAACATAATATATCCTCAAAGACAAATGCTGTCAACACCAACATAATATACCTTCACAGACAAATGCTGTCAACATCAACATAATATACCTTCACAGACAAATGCTGTCAACATCAACATAATATACCTTCACAGACAAATGCTGTCAACACCAACATAATATACCTTCACAGACCAGACATAATGCTGTCAACACCAACATAATATACCTTCACAGACAAATGCTGTCAACACCAACATAATATATCCTCAAAGACAATGCTGTCAACACAACATAATATACCTTCACAGACAAATGCTGTCAAACACCAACATAATATACCTTCACAGACAAATGCTGTCAACACCAACATAATATACCTTCACAGACAAATGCTGTCAACACCAACATAATATATCCTCAAAGACAAATGCTGTCAACACCAACATAATATACCTTCACAGACAAATGCTGTCAACACCAACATAATATACCTTCACAGACAAATGCTGTCAACACCAACATAATATACCTTCACAGACAAATGCTGTCAACACCAACATAATATACCTTCACAGACAAATGCTGTCAACACCAACATAATATACCTTCACAGACAAATGCTGTCAACACCAACATAATATACCTTCACAGACAAATGCTGCCAACACCAACATAATATACCTTCACAGACAAATGCTGTCAACACCAACATAATATACCTTCACAGACAAATGCTGTCAACACCAACATATCTTCCAGATTTGACAGACAAACAACTTCCCATTGACCCAGATAGAAAAATTCCAGATTTGACAAACAAACAAACAACTTTCCATTGTCCAAGATATAAAATCCAAGATTTGACAAACAACTTCTCATTGTTCTAGCTGGAAAAATCCCAGATTTGACAGACAAAAACAACAACTTCCCATTGTCCCAGACAGAAAAATCTCAGATTTCACAAACTTCCCATTATTCTAGCTGGGAAGATCCTAGGTTTGACAGACAAACAAACAACTTCTTATTGTCCCAGAGTTTAAAAAATCCCAGAATTGACAGACAAACAAACAACTTCCCATTGTCCCAGATATAAAAAATCCCAAATTTGACAGACAAACAAACAACTTCCCATTGTCCGAGAAAGAAAAATCTCAGATTTCACAAACAACTGCCAAATTTGAGAGACAAATAACTGACTTCCCACTGTCCCATGTGGAAGAATCTTACATATGATGAACACAAGACATACCACTGTCCCCTGCACAAGAAGCTCAGACTTCACTATGCTCACTGGCTTCAGAAATGTTTTATTTGCACAGTCAATGATAATGTTTGGCACTCCCAGTTCTTCCTTTTTATCCTCTTCTACTTCCACATTCTCTACTTCCTCGGGCACTTGGCTAGTCTGAAATGAAACCAGAAAGATTTTATTTGCACAGTTTATTGATTTTTAGTCAATGAATTTCTCCTGGGCGGAATCGTTCAGCTAATATTATCTCACAAATTTACACGTCATTCATTCAGTAGTATAACCTTTGCAGAACCTCACTCCCATAACAAAACTTCTCGGTCACAAGCTAGATGTCTCAATACACCCATCTGGAGATCATCTGCCACATCCGGCACCCATCTTCTCTTTGGCCTTCCTCTTCCTCTCTTCCCGAGAATATACCCCTCCATTATTGTTCTCTCCAAACTTTCATGACGTTTCAAGTGACCAAACAAAAATATTTCAGTTTTTTTTTTTTTGGTCTTTAGTAGCCAACCTTCTTCAGTATTCAGATCTTGTCGTATGGATGTATTTGTTCTTTTCTGTATCCGAAATATTCTTAGAACCCGACTATAACATTTATATTCAAAGGCATTTATGCGCTGCTCAGCATGTTTGGTAAGTGTCCAGGTCTCACAGGCGTATGTTGCAATGGGAAAGATGCATGCTCTTAAACATCTAATTTTTGTAGTTCTATCTGTCTCACTCCAAATTTTATTAAGTTGTCGGTCATTTACACTTCAGCTAACATTATATGAGCCATGGGACCATATTGGCTAGATGCTTGCCTGCCAGCCCTATGGTGATGTGTTGAAATCCACATTAGGGCAGATTTTTAAAATTTGATCTGGGCTTCCAGATTTAACAAACCTAAAATTAGTATTAGGAAAGATGGCCAGCTTGGTACTGATCACATCACCCACTAATTACTGATTGGCCTATTCAAATATGGGTCAAGCACCATATGCCCATTGGCATATTAAATGGTCCTTGACTTACTTACTTTACATAAAATTATATCTTGTATTACAAGTCTGGCTGCTTCTCATATTACAATTTCAGCTTACATTACCTCTTATCACATACAAGTTCAGCGTACATTACGTACTTTTTTTTGGTTACATATCCTTTATAGAGGAAAGAGGCATTGGAGAACATCGTGACAACTGGAAAGATCAAGGGGAAGAGAGGCAAAGGCAGACCAAGAGAAATGATGCTGGATGGATTGAGACTGTAGCATGGAGGAATATCAGCAGCAGAGTTGATTCAGAAAACCAAAGACCGAGATTTGTGGAGAGCCATGAATGCCTACGCCACCTGGCAGGGCACTTGATGATGATAATGATGAACCTTTACGGGACATTGCAGTCAACACCAGCATTTTTCAGCTGCTGTTGATGTCTTGGCAAGTTTTACGTTCAGTAGTTTGCCATTGCTTTCTGAACGACCGGTTCACATACCCTTGTAAGTAACCAACACAATGCGATCCGCTGCCGAATCTCACGCAGCTGATTTTTGTACGAGAGTATACAGGATTACGAACAACATCCTTAATTCCTACACCAGGGAGACCGGCTTACTTACTTTACATAACATTATATCTTGTATTACAAGTTTAGCGAATGCTTTGCTTCCCATATTACAGTTTCAGCTTACATTATCTCTAATCTCGTACAAGTCCAGCATACATTACTTACTTGATTTAACATATCTTGTATTACAAGTTTAGTTAATGCTGCTTCTCATATCACAGTTTCAGCTTACATTGCTTCTCATTTCAAGCAAGTCCAGTTTATATTACCCCTCAAATTACAAGTCCAGCTTATATCAGCCCTCATATTACAAGTCCACCCAACATTACCTCTCATACTATAGTTCATCCAACATTACCTCTCATATTATAGTCCAGCTACCATTACCTCTCATATTACAGTTCATCCAACATTATCCTCTTATTATAGTCCAGCTAATATTACCTCTCAAATCATATGTTCAGATAAGATTGCGTCTTGTATAACAAAATCCAACTAATGTTACCTGTTGAACAGTTCTGCAGTATGCACCTGATGAGATACAGAAAAGTATCCCAGACATTAAACTGTACTATACACTGTTCACGTCTTCATTATTCATATTCACTACACGAAAATGTCTGGAATTTACCATTTCTGATCATGTAACAAGATGTAAAGAGCCAGTTATCATCCACATCTACTTTCTCTTCAGCTGAACTTTTGAAGTTAACTGTTCAAGTATCAACATCAACTTTCTCTTCAGCTGAACTTTTGAAGTTTAGTGTCAGAATATCAATATCTGAGAACAGTAACGTTGGCAAGAGTGCTACATTAAGTAATTCTAATACCGTGTTCAACAGAAAATAAGAGTTTAAAAGTAGTAACAACAAGTAAATAAAAACTACCTTAGGTGCTTTCTCTTCAAGCTCCTTCTCCTGCTTGTGTCGATCTTGCTCTTTCTGCCTCTCCTTCTCCAGTTTGTCTGCAGACAAATGAACATGATAGAAAAAGAACACATCAACAAACCCAAACACAGTCATAGAAAAACATTAACAAACCCAAACACAATCATAGTAACACATCTACAAACAAAAACACAATCATAGGAAGACATCTACAAACCCAAACACAATCATAGGAACACATCTACAAACCCAAACACAATCATCATGTGCCACACTGTCTAGCTTCAGTTAGTTAGTTAGTCGACAGATCATCCTCACTGCACATCGAACCATTCAGCCCATAAGTGCTTGGATCCCCTCCTCAGCAAATCCCGCAGTGTGAAGCAGCTAACGACACCAGTTCTGTGTTGGTTTATCAATCTTCTTTGGCTTCCTGCGTAGTGTTCTTGTTTGGCCACACCTCTTTTAATTTGCGGTTCTCGCAGTCTGACTATGGTTGTAGATTCGCAGTCATCACTTGGTTCTCGCAAAAATTTTACTTCTCATAGAGCATTCAGAATGTCATGGCACGTCCGCCCTCCACAGTAGCCTTACCTGCAAGCTTGTCAGCCCACTCATTTCTTTGTACTTCAGCATGCCCTGGCATGAAGATGAAACTAATCTTTGCCAGCCAAGACCACTCCAGAGACAGCAACCACTCTCTTCGGATCCACCCCGTCTCTATCCTCTTGAGCATGCTCATTGAGCCGCTAAGGAAACATGCCCTAGTCTAGCTTCAGCCAGCCACCAATACATGTATTCAAAGCAATGTTTTCCTGTTGTGAATTTAAACAAAGAAGACACAAGCAAGTGATTGCACAGTTTATTGCTTGGTATATTTTCCTGTAGGTTATCAGTAATGCTGATGAAAAATCTGCCTTGAAGGGTGTTCAATCACATGACCTTTGGGCTGGCAGGAAAGTAGGTCAGCCACTGTGCTACCGCAGCTAGACTGAGTATCTATTACATGTTAGAGGTCAGCATGACTGAATGGATAAGAGTGTATACTCTTAACTTTCCGGTGTGCTGATGCCAAGGTAGCGGGTTCAACCCCTACACCGGCCAGCTGGACAAAAATGTTGACTTCTCATTCTTGGATGCTGGTAATAGGGGAAGATAATCCACAAGTAAACTTCAGTCCAGTACACTAGAGTAGTAGCACGTGAATAGACAATGCTTGAGTTCACAGCGAGCGAATAAAAATAAAACCAAAACTAGAACTTTCATGTCATTACATGTCATATCAGCCTATTCACACACTCCCTGACCAGCAGTGCACCTTGCAGGATCGTTAAACTATGTCTCACAATTCCTGACACACCGAGTTGAGGTTTCTAAATCAGTGCAGGTGATTTGTAAGCACACTGCTTTGCCTTAACGTCAATGGTATGAGGTGTCAGCTGTTCAAAAAACAATGGCAAACTACTGAAATAAAATTGCCAAGTAAATCATTAATGGCTAACACATGCTGGGATTTATAACAACATCCTGTAAAAGACATGCAACTAAGTTGTTTTTATTCACATACTACAAAGAAGTAGAAAGAAGAATTCAGTGACTTGCCAGTTGTAACTTCTACTAAAACACCAAATCATCTCAAACAAAAATACAATTGATTAATAGCATATTTATGCCAGCTGTCTTTTAGCAGTGTCAAAACATGGTACCTAAAGAAACATCAAGAACAACAAATCACATCATGTGAAATTAGGTCACCACCCAGTGGCTTATCGTGGGCATAACTTTTCCCACATAGCAGTATTTCCTAAATTTCTCTCTATCATAAGCCAAATGCCTGCATCTTTTGCTGCAATATTTTTTCTATATTCCTCTCTATCATGAGACAAATGCCTGCATCTGTTGCTGTCATGTTTTCTACATTTCTTTCTATTATAAACCAAATGCTTCCATCTGTTGCTGCAATATTTTCTATATTCCTCTCTATCATAAGACAAATGCCTCCATCTGTTGCTGTCATGTTTTCTAAATTTCTCTCTATCATAAGCCAAATGCCTGCATCTGTTGCTGCAATATTTTTCTGTATTCCTCTCTATCATGAGACAAATGCCTGCATTTGTTGCTGTAATGTTTTCTACATTCCTCTCTATTATAAGCCAAATGCCTCCATTTGTTGCTGTGATGTTTTCTATATTCCTCTCTATCATAAGACAAATGCTGCCATCCATTGCTGTCATGTTTTCTACATTCCTCTCTGTCATAAGCCAAATGCCTCCATCTGTTGCTTTCATGTTTTCTATATTCCTCTCTATCATAAGCCAGATGCCTCAGTCTATTGCTATCATGTGTAAATTATCATATTTTGAACCCATCTTGAATGTCATCTTCCTCTTCTCCAGTTTCCCTGTACACCTCCTTCAATAATTACCATCCTTGACCTCAAGACAAGTCTGCAGGTGCTCAGATTCTCCATCCAACAAATGCATCAGCATTCGGTGGCTAATAGTGCCAGTTCTGTTTTGCTTGACAAGCCTCTAATTTTCCTGATGTGTTTCGTATGTCTAGCCCTGCCATGTCTCTCATTCTGGACAACAATGTGGATGGACATGTGTCAAGTTCCTCAGCTCTTGACATCTCTCGAAGAGCATTAAAAATATCGGCACGATCCATGGGCTGGCCATCTGCAGGGGATGTAGAGCCAGCAAGTTTATCAGCTCGTTTGTTACCTTTACTCTCATATATCCTGGAATGAAAATGAAGGTGACTCTACAAACAGCAGACTTCTGCAGTGGTTCAATCCACTGTCCCTTGTGGCAAGATGACAGGACACTTTTTCATCCATTAGGATGAAAGGTGCATTTTCCCATTTCTTTATGTCTCAAGCATGAGTGTCTTGGTGAAATAGAGCTTGGATCATGAAATGGTGTTTGTAAACGTGAGTCCGTCTCCCTTTGGTGCCTGGCAGTAATAATTCACATATTACAACTTTCAAAGTAATTGCATGTAATATCAGCTGGTATTGTCTGACTATTCATCAACAAATCAAACACTAAATAAATCTGGCAACAGGAGAAACCATAGTAAAAACCACTTATATTACTTTAATGTGCTGACATAGTCAGTATTACTTTCATGTGTTAACTTAGCTTGTGTTACTTTCATGTGTTCACAAAACATGTCTTTCATATGTTGAGATCGCCAGTGTTACATTCATGAATACTTATTTTGTTTAAAAGTCTTTCTAGGGATGCAGTTTAATGTGATATTTTCTCTGAAAATGTTTCACTACAGTTTCTCCTCATCTGTTTTCTTTACTGTCATTTTAACATGATCACCATCCTGGCAGCTGGCGTAGGCGTTCATGTCTTGCCACAGATCTTGGTCTTTGGTGTTCTGGATCAACGCTGCTGATGGTATTCCTCCATGCCACTGTCTCAGTCCACACAGCATAATTTATGTTGGTCTGCCTCTGCCTCTATTCTCCTTGATCTTTCCAGTTGTCACACTGTTCTTCGATGCCTCTCTTCTCATCACATGACCAAAGAAAGCTGTTTGTCTCTTTCTTATTGTTGTATATAATATTCTCGTTTCATTAACCTCTTTCAGGCAATTGTTGTTAGTTACTCTGGCAGTCCAAGGAATTCGCAACATTTATCTCAAGAACCATATCTTTGTTGCTTCCAAGTTAATTGTAACAAGCATTTTAACACAAGATTAAAACAAGTTGCTTCAACGGTGAAATTTTTTTACAAATAGTAACATGATTTTAAAGTGGAAAATGCTTTCAAAATGAACCAAATTTTCAATGAGAACTATTATTTCTATGTAAACTATACTTGCAAAGTGTGCATGCTTTCAAAGTGAACTATGCTTTAAATGAGAACTATGATATCTAAGTAAATTATACTTGCAAAGTGTGCATGCTTTCAAAGTGAACTATGCTTTCAAAAAGATATGTGCTTTAAATGTAAATTATACTTTTAAAGTGAACTGTGCTTTCTATGTGCGTACCAAAATCAATGTGTACTATGATTTTACTCTGCACTATACTTTTGCTGTGCACAATGCTGTCAATGTATACTACATTTCCAGTCTGACTTATGCAACTTTCTATATGAGATATGCATTCAATGTCAACTATGCTTTCAATGTGAACTATGCTTTCAATGTGTATGAAATTTTCAATGTGAACTAAGTTTTCAATGTGTATGAAATTTTCAATGTGAACTACACTCTCAATGTGAAGGACACTTTCAGTGTGAGCTAAGCTTTCAATGTGCACTATTTTTTCAATGTGAACTAAGTTTTCAATGTGCACTAATTTTTCAATGTGTACTAAACTTTCAATGTGAACTACACTCTCTATGTGTACTACACTCTCTATGTGAACTACACTCCCAATGTGAACTACACTCTCAATGTGAACTACACTCTCAATGTGTACTAAACTCTCAGTGTGTACTACACTCTCAATGTGAACCACACTCTCAATGTGAACTACACTCTCAATGTGAACTACACTCTCAATGTGAACTACACTCTCAATGTGAACTACACTCTCAATGTGAACTACACTCTCAATGTGATACTACACTCTCAATGTGAACTACACTCTCAATGTGAACTACACTCTCAATGTGAACTACACTCTCAATGTGAACTATACTCTCAATGTGTACTAAACTCTCAATGTGTACTAAACTCTCAATGTGAACTACACTCCCAATGTGAACTACACTCTCAATGTGAACTACACTCCCAATGTGAACTACACTCCCAATGTGAACTACACTCTCAATGTGAACTACACTCTCAATGTGAACTACACTCCCAATGTGAACTACACTCCCAATGTGAACTACACTCCCAATGTGAACTACACTCCCAATGTGAACTACACTCTCTATGTGAACTACACTCCCAATGTGAACTACACTCTCAATGTGAACTACACTCTCAATGTGTACTACATTCTCAATGTGAACACTCTCAATGTGAACTACACTCTCAATGTGAACTACACTCCCAATGTGAACTACACTCTCAATGTGAACTACACTCTCAATGTGTACTAAACTCTCAATGTGTACTAAACTCTCAATGTGAACTACACTCTCAATGTGAACTACACTCCCAATGTGAACTACACTCTCAATGTGTACTAAACTTTCAATGTGAACCACACTCTCAATGTGAACTACACTCTCAATGTGTACTAAACTCTCAATGTGAACTACACTCCCAATGTGAACAACACTCTCAATGTGAACTACACTCTCAATGTGAACTACACTCCCAATGTGAACTACACTCTCAATGTGAACTACACTCCCAATGTGAACTACACTCTCAATGTGAACTACACTCCCAATGTGAACTACACTCTCAATGTGAACTACACTCTCAATGTGAACTACAGTCTCAATGTGTACTAAACTTTCAATGTGAACTACACTCTCAATGTGAACAACACTCTCAATGTGTACTACACTCTCAATGTGAACTACACTCTCAATGTGTACTAAACTCTCAATGTGAACTAAACTCTCAATGTGTACTAAACTCTCAATGTGTACTACACTCTCACTACACTCCCAATGTGAACTACACTCTCAATGTGAACTACACTTTCAATGTGTACTAAACTCTCAATGTGAACTACACTCCCAATGTGAACTACACTCTCAATGTGAACTACACTCTCAATGTGAACTACACTCTCAATGTGAACTACACTCTCAATGTGAACTACACTCTCAATGTGCACTATGCTGTCAGTGTGAACAATGCTCTAAACCAGTGCTTCTTAACCAGTGGGTTATTTCCCCCCCCCCCCCCCATGGGGGAATTTTAAGGTTCCAGGGGGGGGGGGGGAATTAAGATTATTTCAAGATCATGTTAATACAAGAACAGTTTACTTGATATTGTGCCCCCCCCCCCCCTCTCCCCCGATACTTTAGAGTTCTGTATTGCTTGCCCTTCTTAAATTAATTTTATAACGTAAATAGACCCTCAAATAACATTTTATGTAGACGTCTAGACTTGTTCTAGTATGTGTTATTAAATTTAGCTTCCATTTTTACATATACTGTGTAAGGGGGGGGGGGGGATTTATAAGGAGGAAATATGATTAGGGGGAGGGGGGAATGATATTCTGAACATTTGGTGAAGGGGTGCATGGGCCAAAAAAGGTTGAGAACCACTGCTCTAAACCATCTCAACTCAAACAATGAACATAAAATTAGTTTACCAACGTCTGCAGTTTGCAGCATATCTGTGTAGTAAGAACATACATCAGCACTGTTAAAACCAGGATGATGATGGTGATGATGATTATCACTAACTCCTAAGCCACAGTTGCTGTTATCTCCTATGCTTAACTGAACTGAACTGAACTGAACTGTTCCTATGAACAGGTTAAGAAAAAGAGTCTGGGAGAACAGGAAGCTTACTGCCAAAGCAAAAGTCCTTGTCTATCAAGCCTGTGTCCTTAGTACTCTTCTTTATGGCAGTGAAACCTGGACAACTTACTCACACCAAGAGAAACGTTTAAACAGCTTTCATATGCGGTGTCTGCGAAGAATTCTTGGTATTAAGTGGCAAGACAAAATCACAAATACTGAAGTATTGGAAAGATCAGGTTGTGTGACGGTTTATTCCATGCTCAGTTTTCGCAGACTTAGATGGATAGGACATCTTAGGAGGATGGATGATGGTAGAATACCAAAGGACATCTTTTTTGATGAATTACAGATGGGTAAGAGATCTCAGGGTCGGCCTCTACTACGATACAAAGATGTGTGTAAGCGGGACATGATTGATACAGGCACTGATAATGCACAGTGGGAGCAAGTCGCAGCTGAACGTGTTGCATGGAGGGCAAATATCAGAAATGGAATAAAGACAAAGGAGAAAATTATTGCAGATAAGTCACACACCGAGCGTGTGAGACGTAAGATGGTGACATGATGATGGAAATGACCACGTTTCACATGCACCCACTGTGAACGGACATTTACAGCGTGAATTGGCCTTATCAGTCACATTCGCTACCGCCATAGGTAATAGTTATTATGCCTTTTTAAAGCACAAACTATCATCTGTCAAGACGGCAAGGTACCAATGAAATGTTATCTCCTATGATACATATATCACCTCATACGAGGGTTGTTCAGAAAGTAATGTACCGCATCGCTTTTCTCAGCTAATAATGAAGATCGAAAGATGACATTTTGCACACTTCAAATTCAGCATGTACCTATTCTGTGCACCAAATTCCAACCTAACCGGCCAAATAATATGGATGTCCTAAACCGTTGAAATGGAGGCACATTGGGAGCAAGTTCGCCGCTGAACGTGTTGCATGGAGGCAAACATCAGAAATGGAATAAAGACAAAGGAGAAAATTATTGCAGATAAGTCACACACAGAGCGTGTGAGACGTAAGATGGTGCATGATGGTGGAATTGACCATGTGTTCACATGCATCCACTGTGGACGAACATTTACAGCGCGAATTGGCCTTATCAGTCACATTCGCTACCGCCATGGGTAATAGTTATTATGTCTTTTTGAAGCACAAACTATCGTCTGTCAAGACGTCAAGGTGCCAATGAGAATGTTATCTCCACTAATACTCCAATTAACTTTTACAACTGTTATCCCCAATGATACTCCAATTAACTTCTACAGCTGTTATCTCCAATGATACTCCAATTAACTTATACAGCTGTTATTGCCAATAATACTCCAATTAACTTCTACAGCTGTTAACTCCTATGATACCCCCATTACTTTCTACAGCTGTATCTAATTAAACCTTCAATTTCTCCATATTTATGTTAGTTGTCTGTCATTTGTTTCAAAGGAAACTACTCACACCAAGGTGCCACTAATTATTTCTAATTTAATCATGCTTTCAAAGATCATAAACAGACCTTTCTGTTTGCTTTTCTTCCCAGTAGCTAATTCTTTTATGTCTTCTTCAGATTTCTCTGAAGGCGACCATGGTCGGCGTAGTTGTAAGGTGGAACGATCCCAAAGCTCCAGCAGATCTTGAATATCCTTTTCAACTGCTTCAAAATTGGAGAATCTGTGTATACAGAGGTTAGAATGAGTATTAGAAATATCCAAAGGATGCAAATAAAATCAGTAATTGATTTCTGCCGGCTATGTGGTGACGGAGTTACAAACACAATTCATAATCTTGGTTACTGTGTTCAAAACACAGATGCAGATGATTTGAAAGCAGACCACCTTGCTTTGGTTTTCATACAATGGTATAAGTGTTGGTCATTCAGAAAGCAATGACAGCCAAAAAATGCTGGGGTTGACTGCGATGTCCTATAAAGGATATGCAACTAAGATCTGATTTCTATTCTTGTTGTAGTTAGATCATCACGTGTAGAATTTGCTGAGATGTCCAAGATCTCTGGGTTGTTTGGTACATGCTGCAAAGGGGGGGGGGGGGGGGGCTGCGTGGTCTCAAGGTATGGCATCCGCCTTGAGTGCTGGAGGTCCCGGGTTCAAGCCCCGGTGAGAACCGGGATTTATTTCATGTGGACTTCTAGTAATAAAATTTCCCCTGGTCTCTGGGTAGTGAGATCGGACGCCCGTGTGTATTGTTGCGCACGTAAAAAATCCCTTGGCAGTTGAAAATCGAAAAAGAGTAGCCTAACGGCACTGCCCGGGCAACATTTCGAGTTAAAAATCTACCCAAAGTATTTCAGGATCCTCGCTGTTGCTACAGAGTTCGTCCACTGAGCTGAGTTTTTCCAGACTCAGGTTTGAGTTAAGAAGAGAACGGAGCACTTATGGGTTACACTCGTGTGCCGTGATGTTGATCCATCAACTAAACTAAACTAAACTAATGCTGCAAGTTCAAGGGAGGTCTCTGTGACGATGTAGTTAAGTCCCCTGTCTTGCACTCCAAGGGTCATGGTTTGTTTAAGACTCAATCATTCTGCTCACAAGTGCAAATTTTACGAAATATCCTAGAGGTCATCACTACAGCCACAGAGTTTGTACTCTACATGACACTTTCAGCAGGCTGCGCTGAGGAATGAGACCAAGCCTTATGGGATAAAACCTGGTGTAATGAACTTAACCTCTTGCCTTTAAATCTCCTTCTAAAACAAGTTCATGTGTTTGTAAACCAGAATGTTCGTGCATGTGGCCCGTGTATCGTTAGCATATGTGTGTGTTATGCCCCATCAGTATAAGTGAGTTTTGACCCATCAGTATAAGTGAGTTGTGTCCCATCATTATAAATGAATTGTGTCCCAACAATATAAATGAGTTGTGTCCCATCAGCATAAGTGATTTGTGTCCCATCAGTTTAATTGAGTTGTGTCCCATCAGTATAAGTGAGTTGTGTCCCATCAGTGTAAGTGAGTTGTATCCCATCAGTATAAGTGGTTTGTGTCCCATCAATATAAGTGAGTTGTGTCCCATCAGTGTAAGTGAGTTGTGTCCCATCATTATAAAAGAATTGTGTCTCATCAGTATAAGTAAGTTGTGTCCCATCAATATAAGTGAGTTGTGTCCCATCAGTGTAAGTGAGTTGTGTCCCATCATTATAAAAGAATTGTGTCATCAGTATAAGTAAGTTGTGTCCCATCAGCATAAGTAAGTTGTGTCCCATCAGTATAATTGACTTGTGTCCATCAGTATAATCGTTTCCCATCAGAATAAGTGAGTTGTGTCCCACCAATATAAGTGAGTTGTGTCCCATCAGTATAAATGAGTTGTGTCCCACCAATATAAGTGAGTTGTGTCCCACCAATATAAGTGAGTTGTGTCCCACCAATATAAGTGAGTTGTGTCCCATCAGTATAAGTGAGTTGTGTCCCACCAGTATAAGTGAGTTGTGTCCCATCAGTATAAGTGGTTTGTGTCCCATCAATATAAGTGAGTTGTGTCCCATCAATATAAGTGAGTTGTGTCCCATCATTATAAAAGAATTGTGTCTCATCAGTATAAGTGAGTTGTGTCCCATCAATATAAGTGAGTTGTGTCCCATCAGTATAAGTGGTTTGTGTCCCATCAATATAAGTGAGTTGTGTCCCATCAATATAAGTGAGTTGTGTCCCATCATTATAAAAGAATTGTGTCCCATCAATATAAGTGAGCTGTGTCCCATCAGTATAAGTGAGTTGTGTCCCATCAGTATATGTGAGTTGTGCCCCATCATTATAACTGAATTGTGTCCCATCAATATACGTGAGTTGTGTCCCATCATTATAAGTGAGTTGTGTCCCACCAGTATAAGTGAGATGTGTCCCATCAGTATAAGTGCTTTGTGTCCCATCAATATGAGTGAGTTGTGTCCCATCAATATAAGTGAGTTGCATCCCATCATTATAAAAGAATTGTGTCCCATCAATATAAGTGAGTTGTGTCCCATCAGTATAAGTGAGTTGTGTCCCACCAGTATAAGTGAGTTGTGTCCCATCAGTATAAGTGGTTTGTGTCCCATCAATATAAGTGAGTTGTGTCCCATCAATATAAGTGAGTTGTGTCCCATCATTATAAAAGAATTGTGTCCCATCAGTATAAGTGAGTTGTGTCCCATTAATATAAGTGAGTGGTGTCCCATCAGTATAAGTGAGTTGTGTCCCACCAATATAAGTGAGTTGTGTCCCACCAGTATAAGTGAGTTGTGTCCCATCAGTATAAGTGGTTTGTGTCCCATCAATATAAGTGAGTTGTGTCCCAACAATATAAGTGAGTTGTGTCCCATCAATATAAGTGAGTTGTGTCCCATCATTATAAAAGAATTGTGCCCCATCAATATAAGTGAGTTGTGTCCCATCAGTATAAGTGAGTTGTGCCCCATCATTATAACTGAATTGTGTCCCATCAGTATAAGTGAGGTGTGCCCCATTAGTATAAATGAGGTGGTCCCATCAGTATAAGTGAGTTTTGTCCCACCATTACAACTGAGTTGTGTCTCATCAGTATAAGTGAGACGTGTCCCATCAGTATAATTGAGTTGTGTCCCATCAGTATAATTGAGTTGTGTTCCATCAGTACAAGTGAGTTGTGTCCCATCAGTATAAGTGAGTTGTATCCCATCAGTATAAGTGAGTTGTGTCCCATCAATATAAGTGAGTTGTGTCCCATCATTATAAAAGAATTGTGTCTCATCAGTATAAGTGAGGTGTGTCTCACCAATATAAGTAAGTTGTGTCCCATCAATATAAGTGAGTTGTGTCCCATCAATATAAGTAAGTTGTGTCCCATCAATATAAGTGAGTTGTGTCCCATCAATATAAGTGAGTTGTGTCCCATCAGTATAAGTGAGTTGTGTCCCATCAGTATAAGTGAGTTGTGTCCCATCAATATAAGTGAGTTGTGTCCCATCAGTATAAGTGAGTTGTGTCCCATCAGTATAAGTGAGTTGTGTCCCATCAATATAAGTGAGTTGTGTCCCATCAGTATAATTGAGTTGTGTTCCATCAGTACAAGTGAGTTGTGTCCCATCAGTATAAGTGAGTTGTGTCCCATCAGTATAAGTGGTTTGTGTCCCATCAATATAAGTGCGTTGTGTCCCAACAATATAAGTGAGTTGTGTCCCATCAATATAAGTGAGTTGTGTCCCATCATTATAAAAGAATTGTGCCCCATCAATATAAGTGAGTTGTGTCCCATCAGTATAAGTGAGTTGTGCCCATCATTATAACTGAATTGTGTCCCATCAGTATAAGTGAGGTGTGCCCCATTAGTATAAATGAGGTGGTCCCATCAGTATAAGTGAGTTTTGTCCCACCATTACAACTGAGTTGTGTCTCATCAGTATAAGTGAGACGTGTCCCATCAGTATAATTGAGTTGTGTCCCATCAGTATAATTGAGTTGTGTTCCATCAGTACAAGTGAGTTGTGTCCCATCAGTATAAGTGAGTTGTATCCCATCAGTATAAGTGAGTTGTGTCCCATCAATATAAGTGAGTTGTGTCCCATCATTATAAAAGAATTGTGTCTCATCAGTATAAGTGAGGTGTGTCTCACCAATATAAGTAAGTTGTGTCCCATCAATATAAGTGAGTTGTGTCCCATCAATATAAGTAAGTTGTGTCCCATCAATATAAGTGAGTTGTGTCCCATCAATATAAGTGAGTTGTGTCCCATCAGTATAAGTGAGTTGTGTCCCATCAGTATAAGTGAGTTGTGTCCCATCAGTATAAGTGAGTTGTGTCCCATCAGTATAAGTGAGTTGTGTCCCATCAGTATAAGTGAGTTGTGTCCCATCAATATAAGTGAGTTGTGTCCCATCAGTATAAGTGAGTTGTGTCCCATCAGTATAAGTGAGTTGTGCCCCATCATTATAACTGAATTGTGTCCCATCAATATAAGTGAATTGTGTCCCATCAATATAAGTGAGTTGTGTCCCCATCAATATAAGTGAGTTGTGTCCCATCAGTATAAGTGAGTTGTGTCCCATCAGTATAAGTGAGTTGTGCCCCATCATTATAACTTAATTGTGTCCCATCAGTATAAGTGAGGTGTGCCCCATTAGTATAAATGAGGTGGTCCCATCAGTATAAGTGAGTTTTGTCCCACCATTACAACTGAGTTGTGTCTCATCAGTATAAGTGAGACATGTCCCATCATTATAACTGAGTTGTGTCCCATCAGTATAATTGAGTTGTGTCCCATCAGTATAATTGAGTTGTGTTCCATCAGTACAAGTGAGTTGTGTCCCATCAGTATAAGTGAGTTGTATCCCATCAGTATAAGTGAGTTGTGTTCTCGTGTGTTGCCGGGGTCCATACGGGGGAGCAAAGAATTGTAACACTGTTGCCTACCAAGCTGTGAGTTTTGCATGGAATGCTTTGACATCTGTCCACGGTTGTTTGTAGCGTGAACTGCATGTTTGGAATGATGGCGGCCGGCTGTTGCTGGATTGACTGGTTTGCCTTTTCGGTCTCACGAGTGCATTTTTCAGGAGATTCCTGAGAGTCGCCACTGGAGCTACGAAGTTTGTGCTTTGTGTGGCACTTTCAGCGGGTTGTTCTGTGGAGAGAGAACGAGCCATATGGGATAAAACCCAGGTCAATGAAGTTTTTCTGGTGACTGCCGTTTCCATCGACGATGAACTGTATTTTTCATGGAGGACTGTTGTGTTGGCATTCTGGCGGCGGCATTATGCACAGTGTACCTGTGTGGGCTGTTAGCTTGCTGATACTCCTGTCTATTCCATTGTTCACATTGGGCAGTGAGGAGCATTTTGTGTGATTTTCACTGGCACAGGAATGGAGCAATATGGGGACGATCCGTTGCCGTGAAGTTGGAACCACGACTAACTAACTAAGAGTTGTGTCCCATCAGTATAAATGAGTTGTGTCCCATCAGTATAACTGAGTTGTTTCCCATCTGTATATGTGAGTTGTGTTCCATTAGCATTACTAAGTTGTGTTCCATCAGTATAAGTGAGTTATGTCCCATCAGTATAAGTGAGTTGTGTCCCATCAGTATAAGTGAGTTATGTCCCATCAGTATAAGTGAGTTATGTCCCATCAGTATAAGTGAGTTGTGTTCCATCAGTATAAGTGAGTTATGTCCCATCAGTATAAGTGAGTTATGTCCCATCAGTATAAGTGAGTTGTGTCCCATCAGTATAAGTGAGTTGTGTCCCATTGATATAAACGGAAGAGAACAACTCCAAACATAATTCAGGAGCCAGTCCCTAATTCTTAGCAGCCAGCATATTCTGTTGTTGCTTGCAAATAAAAAGAATCAATTGAAGATATATGCACTAGGTAATATTTTCCAGACACCATCGCAACAGGATGCCTGGATTTCTCTACCCCTGTATATAAGTGACTTGTGTGCCATAAGAATAGCTGAGTTGTGCCCCATCAGTTGCATCAAGTGAGACAATTACACCAGCAAAAGATTGTTCAATACTATTATCAGTATGGATGACGATTCCTTTCAGATTAATATCTGAGATGTGGCTGATTCAGTCAGAGGATTATTAATCTGAGGCTGGGATAGGCCCAAATTATAACTTATCTACTGATATTCGATGGAGCAGGAGTAATGAAACAACAACAACAATTTGTCAGCGTGATGACGTTTAATGTGATCCAGTATTATTGGTTTTTGGTTTTTCATGTTGTATCTGTTATTCAGCATTTTAAATTGTGTCTGTGTTCAGATTTTCTGATAATGTATGACTCATGCAGTGTCCTCCCTTGTGTCTGTGATCCAGTTTATTATAGTTGTATTCATGAAATTTAGAACAAAGCTTCTCTTACCTCTGCATTAGCAGAATCTCAGCATCTTTAGCTGGATCTTTTTGTTCCTCCACAGCCGATTGGTCTGATTGATGTTTTGCGTCCTTTTTAGTTTTCTTTTTTCTGGAACAGAGCACATTTCATTCAATAATGTCAAAAAGTGAAGCAGAAAAAAAAACATAATATAGGGGAGGTCAGCATGGCTGAATGGATAAGAGCATATGCTCTTAAACTTCCAATGTGCTGATTCTGAGCTAGCTGGTTCAACCCCTGCAGTGGTCATCTGGACTAAAATGTTAACTTCTCATCATTGACTTGGAGATATAAATTACAATTACCTCAGGAGCTGACTGTGGATTTGCCTGATGGCGAGGGACACTGGTAATAGGGAAAGCTAATCCACATACAAAAATCAATCCAGTACATTAGAAACAGCACATGTATGGACTACACTTGAGTTAAGCGAGTGGAAGTTTAAAAACAAGTCATAATAAAGCAAAAGTAATGTGGAAGATAAGCTCTACGGACCACTGAGTGAACTTAAAAAGTCAGTTAAGTTCATACAAGAGACAACATTGCAGATATACACAAATTTCACGCAAACAAAAGAAGAAAAGGAAGCAAAAGTAATTTAATTAAAGGAGCTTTTGTAGTGCAGTGGCTAGCTTTCCCTATTACCAGTTTCCCTTGCCATCAGGTGAACCCACTCTGATTACAGAGATACTTGTAATTTATGTCCCCAAGTCAAGGATGAGAAGTCAACATTTTAGTCAAACTCGTTACCTTGGCATCAGTACACTGCTGACCTTATATATGATAGGAATTATATGAAACAAGTAATATGGAACTGACATTTGTAATATGATGGAAGTAATATGAAAGAAGTTATATCAAAGTTGTACTATGATAGGAGCAATATGGCAGAGGTAAAATGAATGAGGTTATATTATAGTAGTAATTTAATAGGAGTATTATGAACAGGGATGATATGAAACAGGTTATATGATAGTAGTAATATGATGGAGGTAATATGAAAGAGGTTATATTATAGTAGTACTATGATAGGAGCAATATGACAGAGGTAAAATGAAAGAGGTTATAGTAGTAATATGATAGAAGCAATATAAAAGAGGTAAATTGAAAGAGGTTATAGTAGTAATATGATAGAAGCAATATGAAAGAGGTAAAATGAAGGAGGTTATAGTAGTAATATGATAGGAGCAATGTAAAAGAGGTAAAATGAAAGAGGTTATGGCAGTAATAAGATAGGAGCAATATAAAAGAGGTAAAATGAAAGAGGTTATAGTAGTAATATGATAGAAGCAATATAAAAGAGGTAAAATGAAGGAGGTTATAGTAGTAATATGATAGGAGCAATGTAAAAGAGGTAAAATGAAAGAGGTTATGACAGTAATATGATAGGAGCAATATGAAAGAGGTAAAATGAAAGAGGTTATAGTAGTAATATGATAGGAGCAATATGACAGAGGTAAAATGAAAGAGGTTATGGCAGTAATATGATAGGAGCAATATAAAAGAGGTAAAATGAAGGATATTATAGTAGTAATATGATAGGAGCAATATAAAAGAGGTAAAATGAAAGAGGTAATATGCAAGTGGCATTATGAAAATCTTCGTTCAGAAAGCAATGGCAAACTACTGAACGTAAAACATTGCCTAGTACATCAACAGCAGCTGAAAAATGCTGGTATTGGACTGCAACATCCTGTAAGGGATATGCAACATTAAAAAAAAAAAATTATGAAAGAGATTATAGTAGTAATATGATAGGAGCAATATAAAAGAGGTAAAATGAAAGAGGTAATATGAAAGTAGTATTATGAAAGAGGTTATATTAGTAATATGATAGGAGTAATATGATAAAGAAGTAATTATGACAGGGTAAGAATGCGACAGCGAGGGGTGATGAGGGGATCTGGCCGACGATCGATGCTCAGAGGAAAGGCGAGACGGACATATAATCAGATTGCTACTGATACTATTAGTGTTGGAACTCTTCGCTGGCTGCTGAGGATGGGGACAGAGCGCTTATGGGAATGCCCTGAATGCTGTGATGTCAGTTCCTAAATCAATCAATCAATCAAGTAATTTGACAGAGGTAATATGACAGAGGTAAATGACAGAGATAATATGACAGAGGTAAATGACAGAGATAATATGACAGAGGTAATATGACAGAGATAATATGACAGAGGTAATATGACAGAGATAATATGACAGAGGTAAATGACAGAGATAATATGACAGAGGTAAATGACAGAGATAATATGACAGAGGTAAATGACAGAGATAATATGACAGAGGTAAATGACAGAGATAATATTACAGAGGTAAATGACAGAGATAATATGACAGAGATAATATGACAGAGGTAAATGACAGAGATAATATGACAGAGGTAAATGACAGAGATAATATGACAGAGATAATATGACAGAGGTAAATGACAGAGATAATATGACAGAAGTAATATAACAGAGATAATATGACAGAGGTAAATGACAGAGATAATATGACAGAGGTAATATGACAGAGATATTATGACAGAGGTAAATGACAGAGATAATATGACAGAGGTAATATGACAGAGGTAAATGACAGAGATAATATGAACTTACTCCCCATGGACATTGGATTTATCACTGGGAAGTGAATCTGGCCTTTCCGGACCTTTCTCAACTTCTGGACCTTTGTTAAAGCTTTTTTTAGCCTGGTCTGGTCCAGACATTTTCACTCCAGCTTGACCTTTTTATCCTTTAGAATCTGCTGCTTTGAGTTTTCTACCTTTAACCTTGCTCCTGGGAATGTTTAAAAATAGAAATGGAAAACAAGATGGCCGTTGTTGAGAATTAAAAATTCTTGATTTGTGTGTGTTTTAGGTGTGCTGTGTGTGTATAGAAGCATGCGGCGATGTGTGGGTGGTGTGGTGTGTGTGGTGTGATGTGTGGGGTGTGTCATGTGGTGTGTGTGGTTTAGTGTGTGTGTGCATTCATGAGTGCGAGTGATATATATACATACATACATATGGAGAGAGAGAGAGAAAAGAGAAGAGAAGAGAAGAGAAGAGAAGAGAAGAGAAGAGAAGAGAAGAGAAGAGAAGAGAAGAGAGGAGAAGAGAAGAGAAGAGAAGAGAAGAGAAGAGACAAGAAAAGAGAGAGAGAGAGAAGAGAGAGAGAAGAGAGAGAGAGAGAGAAGAGGAGAGAGAGAGAGAGAAGAGAGAGAGAGAGAAGAGAGAGAGAGAGAGAAGAGGGAGAGAGAGAAGAGAGCAAGAGACAGAGAGCAAAAGAGAGAGAGAGAGCCAATAACTGAATATATACATTATGTTCCTTGGTCACATGATAATACAAATTATTAGCATTTATTTGTATAAACAACTTACTGGGATATTTCAAAACAATATGTGCAAGTTGTGCATTTGAACAATGAAGTCACAAACAACAGATTGGACAATTTTCCTGTATCTTGTCAGTTGCATACAACTACATAAGAAAGTTCAACATATATTAAAGCAGTGGAATGAATCCATTCAACTAAAATACACAAAACACACTGTCATGTGTTTCACTATCCCCATGATAGTTCTAAAGAAACTGTCATGTCTATTTGCTTATACAGCTGTGGTTTATCCCATTGTATAGAAGATGCCTTTGCATATCTCACTAACCTTTGGTTATGTTCAGTCTACCACAAGCCCACGTTTTAATAAGTGGCATGCTAATGAAGATGTTGGTCTTGGGAAAAGGTAACATAAAATTCATGAAAGCACTGCTATAAAGAGTTTTCATAAGTGGCCAATATTTTCTGTATGTTAGTATGAAACAGACAGATAACTTGCAAATTGGTAAATGTTTCTAGTTGCTACAAAAATATTCTTACCTAAGTAGGAGGCTTGTAATGAATAAACCAATACCAGATAACTGACTCAAGGAAGAACTATTCTTCTAACTTTCATTACCTCTCTCTGTCTCAAGCAATGTGTAACTGGCTCTTTCCTGAATCCCAGCCATCATGAAATGTGTTCTTTTACATTTAGTCAGATGCATACTAAAATAACATCTGGCTGTGCTGGTGGCCACTTCCACTGGATAGTTAGCCTTTCTAGATAGATCTCAGATGCAATAAAGTTGGATATTGATCCTTCTTGGCTGGAGAACTTCCAATGCGAGAATGAGATAATTTTCCTGGATAAGATGATATGTGTGGTTTCCTGAGCAAGATTAGGTGGCACGCCCCACAACAAGAGAATAGGAAAAATGCCTTTGTCCACTGTTGTATTGTCTGATAATCAAATTCTTAATCCATCAACATTTTTAAAAACTGTCACTGTTGCTGTGATAATGTGTTTTATAGGTTACGTTAGTTGCATATCCTTTACAGGACGGAGCAGTCAACTCTAGCACTTTTTGGCTGTTTGTGATTTCTTGGCAAGTTTATGTTCAGTAGTTTGCCATTGCTTTCTGAACGGCCTGGCTCTCATGCCATTGTATGAGAATCAATGCAAAGGCCATTTGCTGCCAAATTGCCTGCAGCTGTGTCTCAAACGTGGTATGCGGGATCACAAATTGCGTCTGGAACCCCTCCGCCACAGAGTCGGCTGTGTACAACAATCACAGGTTAAATTATCACATACATAATGTATAGACAGACAGACAGACAGACAAAGTACAGAGATTTGTTCATTTTATGCAAAAGGAACCAAACCAATCACTCATATTTACAACAGTAAAATATTATGGTTTTCAAAACTAGAGGAAGATCTAGACTGATATGAATTAATAACATCAAATATATTCTAACAATATAAAATAACACAAAGTAATGCAGCTTTACAGAACTAAGAAACCATAGGGCACTGTTGTGACTAGCCTTCATCAGCAAAAAACACACAAAACAGAAGATATAAACATGAGGAAGACACTATAGTGACTACATTAAAGCATAGGGCATTTTTTAATGTAATGTTTTGTGTATTTGTTTGCTGATAAAGGCTTGTCGCTGCAAGTCCTATGTTTGACATAATTGTATTCTGTAAACCTGCATTACTTTGTGTATTTTATATTGCTTAAATTTCCACAGATTTTCTGTAGTTCCACTAATTGTATTCATACTTCCAGTATTACATGCTTTCTGTTAGCGCCGAATGTTGGGCAGCGCTTACCAAACCCTACACCCCACATTGTGCTCACGGCTTCAGGCGGAGGAGTGCAACTGGGAGGGTACAAGCCTGACCCTAGTGCGAGGAAATGCAACCTAAAGATTAAATGTCATGACAGGTCAGGCCAGGTAATAAGGCTTGGTCGGAAACTGGTCAGCTGGTGAAGTTAGAGCGCATACAGAACGAAGCTATGCGGGTCATTCTGGGATGCACTAGAGACACCCCAGCAGTGTGTATGCGTTACATCCTTGGTCTGCCGACTGTTGCTGGTAGTCTCAAGGTGATGCAGGCGAAGGCATATCTCAGAGTAGCTGCAGACACAGACCACCCACTGCATGAGGCGCTGGATGCAGTTAAGGGTCAGCGACTGATAAGAGGGAAATCATGGATGGCTCAGGCGGAGGATACGATCAGACAGGTATGCCCCTTGGAGAACATTAGGCGTGGAGAGGAGTGGGTCAGAGTGCCAGCGGAGCAGACTTGTGCAGAGTTATAATCACATTAAGCTGGGAGTGCAGGGAGTGGCCAGCAGGGGCCACGGAAGTGGAAATCCAGCAACTAATTCAGGACAATGCTCATTCGGGTGATGTGATTATCTACACAGATGGTTTGGTGTCAAGAGGTGAGAGAAGTGGCTGGGGGTTCATAGCCAAAGCTAATGGTCGATGTTTGGGGCAGGAGAGCCTGGCATATGATACCACAACATCCAGCTTAAGAATGGAGGTGGAGGCAGTCACTGCGGCTCTCCGCTGGATGGAGAATACGACACACACACACATCGTGATTGTAACTGACTCAGAAAGCATGCTGACGAGGGTGAGGACGGGCAGGCTTCGTGCGGAGTGGCTTGCTTCGCTTCGGAGGTCACGGGTGACAAGCATCGCCTGGATCTTTTCTCCGGGGCATGCCGGTGTGCTGGGAAATGAACAGGCGGACAGATTGGCTGGCTCTGCAGAACTTGGTGGAGTATTGATACATGACAAGGCAGATGTGGTTGCGGCCTTGTGGGAGCACGTGCACACCTCGGAGGAGCAAATGGATTACCATGGTCTGGCAAGAATGAGACAGCGAGGAGTGACGAGGGGATCTGGCCGACGCTCAACCCTCAGAGGAAAGGCGAGACGGACTTATAATCAGATTGCTGCTGGTACTATTAGTGTTGGAACTCTTCGCTGGCTACTGAGGATGGGGACGGAGCACTTATGGGAATGCCCCGAATGCTGTGATGTCGATTCCTAAATCAATCAATCAATCAATCAATGGTCTATGATGGAAGCGGAAAGTTAGAGTATTGCTTTGCTGATCCGGCAGCTTCTGCAGCTTGTCTTATTCCAGATGTATTGGTGTTACCTTTCCTCTGGAGTAAACAAGACAGGCAGAGAGAAGGATCATGCTGCATGGGCAACACATGATCTCTAAAATCAGTCCAGGCTTTGTGTTATGGAGAGGTATACCTCCATTTTACAAACTATCATCTGTCAAGACGGCAAGGTGCTAGTCATTCATACTTCAAATATATTCTAGAATAGCAAAGGATCCTGATAGTCAGAACAACACAAGTGGATGAAAAATTAGTAAAACTTCAACTGTAAAAGAATACTTAAAGCTGTTCAAGTCCCAAAAGTTAACCTATACAGTTGCCTTCAGACATCAGGGATAGACAAGAGAAGTAAAGACATGTGTCAAGACAGGACAATGACAAGACAGGCTTGTGACAAGACCAAATTCAAGACAAGACAAGCCAATGACAAGACAATGACATGTCAAGACAATGACAAGATAAGACAAAATAATGAGATGTTGATAAGTAGGACAGGTGTTTCATTAATTTCCAGGAAAAACAAGTCCACACATTTAAACAAACAAGTACATATGTATGTAGACACAAACAAACATACATCAGTGAAAACAAACATATACAAGCTGAAGCAGACAAACAGCACATTCAGTTTATGGCTGTGTGTCAGTATCTACAAACATTTTGGCGACCAGCTACCTAAAGGAAGAAACTCAAAAGAGAAATGAGTAGTAAGAAAGAGTGTGTCACTGACCTCTCTTCTTCTTTTCTCCTCTCCTCTTCTTCTCTCGCCTCTCTCTCCAGTCGCTCTTTTTCAGCTTTTTCTTTTTCTCTGAAAATTGCCAGGTGAACAATTCAAAAATGGTGATAAACGTTTAAATTAATCCAGTGATTAATTCCATCATTATTAGTAGTGGCAGAACTGGATCATTGCCATCATCATCATCATCCTCATCATCAAATACTGCCCTCATTAAATATCATCTGTGTCGTCTTCACTGTCATCAACATCATTCTCATCCTCATCCTCATTCTTGTCTTGAGTATCATCATCATAATCTTCATCAAATAGTATCCACATCATCAAATATTAACCTCCTGTGACATCTTCATTACCATCATCATCATCATCATCAAATAACATCCGCATCATCACATATTATGCTAATTAAATAGTCTGAGTCATCTTCATTGACATCAACGTCATTCTCATCCTCATCCTCTTTCCTATCTTAAGCAGCATCATCATCATCCTCAAAATATCACAGTCATCTTCCCTGTCATTTTCATGACCATTAACATCATCTTCATTCTCTTTCTTGTCATGAGCATCAAAATCTAATATCATCACTGTCATCTTCATTGTCACTCTCATTATTGTCATCATTAACACCATTCTTGTCCTCATTCTCCTCCTTGTCAAGAAAATTATCATCATCACTATTATCACTATGTTAATCAGAAAGTCAGTTCTTAGATATAACTGAGCTACTGTATGACAATAAACAGTAATACCTGTTTTCTGTTAGCGCCAAATGTTAGGCAGCACTCGCCAAACCTCACATTATGCCATTAGCTTTGGAAGGAGGAGCACTTTTGGGAGAGTTCAAAGACTTACCATAATGAGAGGAAATGCAACCTAAAGAATAAATGTCATGGCAGAGCAGACCAGGTCCTAATACTTGGTCAGCATCTGGTCGCCAATATGGCGGTTAGGCGTTGAACCGTTTAGGCCTGTGGCGTGTTTATGCTAGCAGCTACGGTTTGCAATCGCATTTTCCTCATGTTGGACTGGTAGTACATGGTTCCGTCGCCCTGCTACTGAGTGAGTGCGTGGGCGACACTGTGAGCTGTGAAATTCACGGGGAATGCTTTTACATCTGTCCTGTACAGTGACCTGCATGTTCGGAACAATGGCTACTGGCTGTTGCTGAATAGACTAATTTGCCATTTCGGTTCATGAGTGCATTTTTCAGGAGACTCCCGGGAGTTGGCGCTGAAGCTGCAGAGTTCATGCTTTATGTGACACTTTTGGCGGGTCGCCCTGCGGTAAGAGACCGAGCCATGTGAGAAAACCCGGGTCAATGAGGTCTTTCTGGCGACTGCCGAGTCCATCGACGATGAACTGTGGTTTTCGTGGATTAGTTTTGTGTTGGCATTCTGGCAGTGACATTATGCACAGTGTACCTGTGCAGGCTGTTGGATTGCCAAGACTCCATCCTATTTTTTCACATTGGACAGTAGGGAGCATTTTATGTGATATTCACTGGCACAGGAACAGAGCATAATATGGACGACCCATTGCTGTGAAGTTGGAACCTTGACTAACTAACTACTAACTAACTAACAGCATCTGGTCTAAAATCAAAGCTCCGACAGGCGGACAGTTAGAGCATTGCTTTGCTGGTCCGGCATCTTCTTCAGCATGTTTTGTTCCAGATGTATTGGTGTTTGTAACCTTTCCTCTGGAGTAAACTAGGCAGGCAGAGAGAGGGATCATGCTGCATGGGCAACACAATAGTCTCTAAATTCAGCCCAGGCTTTGTGCTGTGCGGAGGTATACCTCCATTTTACAACTGTCGTCTATCAAGACAGCAAGATGCCGGTCAAGTTTATCACACACAAAACTCATTTATTCCCAAATAACAGGAATTCTAACTGGAATACGTTCAAAACACAGCTGCGGGTGATTTGGCAGAAGACCGCCCTGTGTTGGTTTTTACAAAAATGGTATGAGTGCCAGTCATTTAGAAAGCAATGGCAAACTACTGAACGTAAACTTGCCAAGAGATCACAACAGCAAAACAAAAAATGCTGGTGTTGACTGCGACGTTCAGTAAAGGATATGCAATTAACTGTAACCAACAGGGATATCTTTACTTCTCCTCACAGCAGTTTACATTTAAAAAACAACAACAACAACAACAATTTCTGTAGAAGGAACCTGCTGTGGGTATATGATGGGTACATCCTCCATCTTGTGGGTATGTGACATGTACGTCCTCCATCTTGTGGGTATGTGATGTGTACATCCTCTATCTTGTGGGTATGTGACATATATGTCCTCCATCTTGTGGGTATGTGACATGTACGTCCTCCATCTTGTGGGTATGTGATGTGTATGTCCTCCATATTGTAGTCTGCAGTGGGTATGTGATGTGTACGTTCTCCATCTTGTAGTCTGCTGTGGGTACATGATGTGTACGTCCTCCATCTTGTAGTCTGCTGTGGGTATATGACGTCTACGTCCTCCATCTTGTACTCTGCTGTGGGTATGTGACATGTACATCCTCCATCTTATAGTCCTGGATGCATGGGGGAATAGACAGCCAGCCTTTCATTCCTGTTGGGGGACTGAGTGGTCTCGAGGTATGGTGTCTGCCTCAAGTGCTGGAGATCCTGGGTTCAAGCCCCGGTGAGGGCTAGGAGTTTTTCATGTGGACTTCTAGTAACAAAATTTCCCCTGGTCTCTGGGTAGTGAGATCGGATGCCAGTGTGTATTGTTGCACACGTAAAAAATCCCTTGGCAGTTGGAAATCGAAAAAGAGTACCTAACGGCGCTGCCCGGGCAAAATTTTGAATTAAAAATCTACTTAAAGTATTTTAGGATCCTCACCGGTGCTATGGAGTTCGTGCACTGAGCTGAGATTCTCCGGACTCAGGCTTGAGTTAGGAGTAGAATGGAGCACTTATGGGTTACACCCGTGTGCCGTGATGTTGATCCGTCGACTAAACTAAACAAAACTCCTTCCTGTTGTGAACATCAAGAGGCTGACACCAAACTCTCATCTGACCATGCCCAGGCCATTGTCGGAATAACATCCTAACCATTATTCCAATGTACCAGCTTCTTTATCCTACCATAAACAATATTCTCATCAAGCTGATGTTATTATCATCATCATTATTCTAGCAAACATCACCATCATCATCCATGATTTTATCTATACTAGGTCAGAATAATTATCACTGCCTTGTTTGTAAATAGTCTTACCTTTTCATCCTCTCCTTCTTCAGCAACAACATTTTCTTATCAATTTTGGCTTTCACATCCTCAGGCAGTGCATCATATTCCTCTTCATCCATTTCTTCCAGCATTTTCAGTTCTGCAAGTTCCTTCTCCTGCTCTTCTATCTCTGAGACAAAAAAGAACAAAAGAAGAAACATGTAGAGAAGGTTTAAAAGAATGGATTCCCTTTCTGAGTTTAAACACACGCAACAAACAAAAGGTGATACGATTTATAGCTAACATATTTCACTGCATCTCATTAGGTACATACTACAGAGCTTATATCATATGAATGAATAGATCAGTCGTTCTCCACCTTTTTTGGCCCATGCACTTGTTCACCATGTCAGAATGTCATTCCCCCTTTCCAGTGAACAAAACAAGAAAAATTTCCCCCTTTCCACAATTGTCAGCTTCAAAAGGTGCATTCAAAATAACATGCCTTTAATACGGAAAATCCTTATTTTCTTCCATATTTGTACATAACCTTTACATGCATAGAGTAATTTTATAGTGTAGTAAAACGGCAAAGAATTGTTACTTAATACACGACACCAGAATGCCAGAAAATTGTGCTTCATCAAACAAAACGCTCAATAGAAAACCAGGATATTGTGCCTGAAGCCATTTTGAGTCTGCTAATCTAAAGTCTTAATTCCCACCCTGGAAACCCAAAAAATTGCCCCCCCCCTTTCCTGGTGGGAATTCCCCACTGGTTGAGAACCACTAGAATAGATTAAGCATATTTTGGCTGAAACACACTACACGTATAGTCACTGATACTGCAATCCCAGGAAGTATGGAAGACAAAATGTGCAACCTACTGAAAGTTTGTTCATATATTTGCCAAGTGTTTTCTGTTGCACAGTAACAACAAATAGTTCACTGAGCGGACAAAGTTTAAGAATGTACATTAACAGACATACATGGCAAAAGGCAAACAAATAAAGACATAATGTAAAACTTGTAAATGAGATCCATTACTGGCAATCTTCCCAGCTGACATTGCTCTGAACGATGGTGATGTCTAGCTGCTGATGGTGTCCCCAGTTCTTCTCCAGTGACATTATAAGTATATGATATATCAGCAGAAAGCTGAACATTCATTGGACAGACAAAATGAGCAATCTGGATATTTTAAGGAAGGCTAAATGGCAAAGGCAAACTTATTAAAACATCATAAAGAGTCAGTTATCATGTTTTAGCAACATTATGAGAAATCAAAAACTGGAACATGTGACAACCTGAAAGATTTCTGGAAAGACAGATGCAGGAAGACAGTGTGAGAAAATTCTTGACAGTCTTATGTCATAGCACAGAAGTGAGTCAACGCATGAATTGATCCATGCTGTCAGAAATTATAATTTGTAGAGAACCATGATCGCTACACCAGCCAGCAAGGCACTTGATAATGATGATATCAGAAATTTTGCTGAATGTTTTTTCTAACTTATTCATTGTTTCTTCTTCTTCTTCTTCGTTCATCCGGAGTTTTTTTTCCGGATGTGATTGCGTTGTGCCTGTTTACAGCAGAGCTGCGTTCTTGCGCCGTTAGGCCGACACATCCGACTTCTGCGGGCATTTGTTGACCGGGTTAACCTTCCCGGGTTCATTGTTTTATACTGAATGTTTTCCTCCTAAAAAAAAAAACCAATGGAATAAAGAACACAGACCTTATAAATAAATGATAACCTGAATTATTGCATTCAGTGTTTCCGAGACATCTGTTTGGACAGTTGAACTTCCCTACACATCAGTATATTTGAGTACGTTGTTTTCTTTGAATCACCTTTATTTTTTTTAACATGAAGAATCATCAAAATTATTCATAATCCAACATTTTTCTTTTTTATTTGTTCAACAAATATTCTGCAAAACAGTCATTATGTTTTTCTGTCAGTGTAAGTGTTTATAATTTAACATGTACTGTTCAGAAGCACACTGTAAACAAAACTTAAATACATCATCATCATGCCTCCTGCCAAATGATGTAGGCATTCATATATCTTCATACATCTCAGCCCCTGGTGATAGGATCAATTCTACTGCTGTCTGCCATGTAGCAATGCAGGGTCTACAGTACTAGTCCTGCGTATTATTAGAATGTGTACAGTACAGGAGCAGTGAAGAGAAAACGAGTGTAATTTAAGTTAACGACAGTTAACTGGGAAACACTAGAAAAACGAGGGAAGCCGAGACCTTTAATGAATAGTGATGATGATTCACGAGAGAGAAGGGAAACTACTCAGAAAGACTGTGTATCACGTGATCAAAACAGCTGAGATCACGAGAATGAAACCGCTGGCTGGTCTAGTCAGTTAGGTCAGGGTTTTGACAGAAGCAAGACGTCAAACTGTTTTGAAGCCGTGAAAGATTGTCAAGGTTATTTGTGTATTGATTCACCATCAAGAATCGGAAATGTTTCATCCAGCTAGTACAGCTAAGCGTCTGTCCAACACGCAGGTTTGTTGCATTTCACCAAATTAATGGCAGCCCAGTGATACTGCACACCAGATGCCAAGATCAGGCTGTAAGTGTGACCTTAGTTCATAGTCAGACATCGTCGTATGAATTGAATATTTGCTCTATTGAAACGATTGAGTTACTCTTCAAATTAATGAACTTTATCCAGCAGAAATGAATATGTATTGTCTAAGATTCATCACATTGCCCTCCCACATATACGAGACCATGTGATTTATGTCTACTGTAATATTTGTCTACAATAAACGAAGAGTACCAATGGACATCAGTATGTGCATTATTCATCGTATGTTGATGTTCCTCTTAAATCTGTCAATGACCCTGAGACATCGAGCCAGCACGAGGTCATTGGCAGAGTTGGGGCGCTCTAACTTCAGAAAGCAGGAGCACACCAAGTGAAGGTCACCTTGGGCGCCATTGGTAACTTTCAAACCAGTAACAGCAACAAACAGTTACCAGATGAACACTTTCCTAATGGCATCTAATACGTCGACGTCAATTAAAGATTTCAACAATGTCAACCATATCAACCCTGACCGTGACCACGTATTGTTGTGATCGTCAAGAGGCAGTCATCTGCCATACTAAGACATTTTGGACCGTCTGCATGCATGGAAATCGCTAGTGTCCTAAATAAGAGATTCAAAAGCTGCGAGTAACAGATAGCAGCCAAAAAGGGGTAACCACAGTTACGAAGACGGTGCATCATTAGGCCGAAATATAGAGACATATCCCCTCATCATTTAAAACTCAAAATATAAACAGTATATATCAAGACAGCGAGGATGTCCCACCGTTGATTGTCAAGTCATCATTATTGCAACATCAGTAGTATATCCAGACCTTCTCCACCAGAATTTTGGAGATCATCAACTTTTTCAAGAAAGTTTTCAAAATTTCAATTTTGGCCTTCAATCAACATCCAACTACCTGTACAGCCTGGAGAAAGACACCGGACTACTAGAGGATGTCAACACATGGATGAAATGAAATACAGCTAAACGATTTCAAGTATAAAATTTTTAAATTAAATTTGGCACTTCATCATCAAGTGCCTTGCCAGCTGACAGGGGCAACAATCTTCTCCACAACCTGCGATCTCTGACAGCAAGGATCAATTTGTGTGTTGACTCCCTTTTATGTCATGATGCACAACTTTCAAGAATTTTCTCATGCTGTCTTCCTCTATCTCTCTTTCTGGCACTTACCTTTCATTTTCTTGGCTTTTTCCTCTTGTTCCTTGAGGACTTTGTATTCAAGCTTCAGTGTAACAAAGTAAATGAATCTGCGGTTGTTGAGAGCTTTGAGAATTGCGGTGGCTGTTGTTATGTATGACTGTGAGAACAGTGTCTCCAGGCCATCGAACACAACCCCACGGTAGCAGTCATTTAGCTGAAACACATTTGAGACCACAAATATGACCCAGATATTATGGTACATGATGGATCTGTAAAGTGATCTAAGTAAAAACAAAGTAAGCAAAGGATCTTTTTACACATCTTCATGTGCAACGGGCATATGGTGCTTGGCCCATATTTTCTATAGACCAATCAGCATGCAGTGGGTCATGTGATCAGTATCACACCGGCCGCCTTTACTCCTCAAGACATTTCCTGGCACCCATTAAAGTCTGCCCAGATTTATTGAACCTATGACTGCCAGACAGGTTTCTGAGTCGAATGTGGTGAGTAGCTTGGACCGCCAGAGTAACTGTCTGCCAAAACTGTCATCTACTGCCTGTAATACCTTGCAGTGTAGGGCGGGATTGGGGGAGGGGGGAACTCTTGAGCCTGGGGAATTAAGGACACCTGGCTAACGTAGTCGCTGTGAACTGCACAGGTTAGGATTTGAACCTGGATCTCCCAAAGGAGAAGCCAGCATTCTTAGCCACTTGGCCAGCTGCTCGGCGCCAGAGTAACAGTGACTGGAAAAGGCTAATGAAAGTTGAATATTAGACACAGCTATAAGAAAGAGACAAGCAATGTTATTTGGTCATATAAAATGATAAAAATATTGTGACAACTGGACGATTCAGTTGTAGAAAAGGAAGAGGCAGACTAAGATAAATAATGCTGGATGGCCTAGATGGTGGCTTGGAGGAATAACATCAAAAGTATTGATCCAGAACACCGCGGACTGAGATCTGTGGAGATACATGAAGATCTATGTCACTCGGCAAGGCACATGATGATGATTAGTGAGGAACAGCAAAGGAACAAAGCAGGGAACTCACTTGTCATGAAAGCCGGAAACTGCTTTCAAAGGCAGAGTAACATACCCTTATGCTGATGAGGAAGGCAAGAAGAAGTGAAGTACAGTACAGAACAGTAAAAGTAAAGTAAAGTAAAGTACAGTACAGTACAGTACAGTACAGTAACATTAAGTTTAGTGTAGTAAAGTAAAGTAAGATACAGTACAGTAAAGTAAAGTACAGTACAGTACAGTAAGTAAAGTACAGTAAGTAAAGTAAAGTAAAGTAAAGTAAAGTAAAGTAAAGTGGGTAAAGTAAAGTACAGTACAGTAAAGTAAAGTGGGTAAAGTAAAGTACAGTACAGTAAAGTAAAGTAAAGTAAAGTAAAGTAAAGTACAGTAAAGTAAAGTACAGTTCAGTAAAGTACAGTACAGTACAGTAAAGTAAGTACAGTAAAGTAAGTATAATACAGTAAAGTAAAGTAAAGTAAAGTAAAGTAAAGTAAAGTAAAGTAAAGTAAAGGACACAACTTCAGGTGTATTTGCCATAAGGTACTAGATCCATAGGCAAGAGGAAACAACCAAATTATCTTCCCAAGATTTCATAGTCTTCTTCGTCTTCGTCTTCGTCTTCTTCTTCTTCTTCTTCTTCTGCATTCATCTGCATTGGGAGTGTTTTTTCATACGTAATTGTGGTATGTCTCATTATGCACCTTTGGGCCAAAACCCTTAGGCCAACACATCCGACTTTTGTGTGCGTTTTTTAACCAGGTTAGCATTCCTGGGGTCATGGGACTCTATGAGTCAGACACTGATGAACAGAATTGATCCAGAACACCCAGGCCCTAGATCTGTGGAGATGCATCAACGCCTATGCCAGCTGGCAGAGAAAATGATGGTGGTGAACAATGACCACTCTCACCTGCAGCCTTTCAGCCAAAATAGTCACCAAGAGATCATCAGGAAGCACACATGAAACTAGGCCGTCCTCTCCTGCAATACTTGCACTGATGCTCAGCTTGCGGGGGATGGGGCCTAAAACCAGCGGAGGACTACTAGGCACCTGCAATAAAAAAAACACTTCCTACACTAAGACACTTGCAATAAAACACTTCCTATGTAAGACACCTGCAAAAAATACTACATAAGACACCTACAATAAGACACTTCCTACATAAGATACCTGCAATAAAACACTTCCTACATAAGACACCCACAATAAATTACTTCCTACGTAGCTGACAAATTGCACAGGATAAAACGACTGATTGTGTTTTTGAACTTTTAAAACTTTTTATGAAATAATTTGTACTGCTGAAAAGCTGTAAATATATAATGATTATTTCAACAAAACAAATATGAAACACACATGGCTCTGTCGCACAGACACTGATTAAGTGCATGGAGCAACACTGTGAGCTGTGGATTTCATGTTAAATGGTTTTACATCTGTTTGCGGTGGTTTGTATTGTGAAATGCATGTTTAAAACAATGGCTGACCACCAGTTGCTGAACCAGCTGGTTTAGCCTTTTACAGTAATATGTGTGCAATTGCTGGTTTTGTGGTGATGACGATGAACTGTAATTTTAATGGCGGACTCTGGTGTTGGCATTCTGTAAAACAGATCTATAAAACAGTTGGAGCAACACCAGTTGTTAAATTCTTTGATAGACAAATAGCTAACTGGTTTGGTCACCTAGTGAGAATGACCCCAATGTCGCCAGCAGCAAACAACATGAAAATGGAAACATCAAGAGGCAGGGAAAGACTACAAAAAAAGATGGATTGACAGAGTCATCAACACCTTAAAAACCCACATCTCAGCATACTAAGCGGCTGAGTGAGCCCTAGTTCACGAACCAATAATCAAACAAGCCTGCATCATTTAATGGCATAGGAGCAGTGAAGGACAAAAGAAAGATAAAGGAAATTAAGCTTCGCATTAAGCATATAATTGTTAAGACTGACATTAAATCAATAAAACTCCATGGATTAGAAACATGGAGAACAACTAAACCACTTACTAATGAACTACAAAAAAGTGTGTTGCGTATCTTTTACAAGACGTCACAGTCAACCCCAGCATTTCTTGGATGTTCATGATTTCTTGTCAAATTTACGTTCAGTAGTTTGCCATTGCTTCCTGAATGACCGGCCCACATATCTTTGTATGGGAAACCATCTCAAAGCATGCTACTTCCAAATCACCCCCAGCTGTGTTTCGAAAGTGGTATGTGGGATCACAAATTACATTTGTAACCCCTTCACCACATTCACTAATTACTGTCTATGTAAACTACAAACATTCACTAATTACTGTCTATGTATTCTACAAACATTCACTAATTACTGTCTATGTATTCTACAAACATTCACTAATTACTGTCTATGTATTCTACAAACATTCACTAATTACTGTCTTTGTATTCTACAAACATTCACTAATTACTGTCTATGTAAACTACAAACATTCACTAATTACTGTCTATGTATTCTACAAACATTCACTAATTATTGTCTATGTATTCTACAAACCTTCACTAATTACTATGTATTCTACAAACATTCACTAATTGCTGGGTATGTATTCTACAAACATTCACTAATTACTGTCTATGTATTCTACAAACATTCACTAATTACTGTCTATGTATTCTACACACATTCACTAATTAATGTCTATGAATTCTACAAACATTCACTAATTACTGTCTATGTATTCTATAAACATTCACTAATTACTGTCTATGTATTCTACAAACATTCACTAATTACTGTCTTTGTATTCTACAAACATTCCCGAATTATTGTCTATGTAAACTATAAACATTCACTAATTACTGTCTATGTATTCTACAAACATTCACTAATTACTGTCTATGTATTTTACAAACATTCACTAATTACTGTCTATGTATTCTACAAACATTCACTAATTACTGTCTTTGTATTCTACAAACATTCACTAATTACTGTCTATGTAAACTACAAACATTCACTAATTACTGTCTATGTATTCTACAAACATTCACTAATTATTGTCTATGTATTCTACAAACCTTCACTAATTACTGTCTATGTATTCTACAAACATTCACTAATTACTGGGTATGTATTCTACAAACATTCACTAATTACTGTCTATGTATTCTACAAACATTCACTAATTACTGTCTATGTATTCTACAAACATTCACTAAATACTGTCAATGTAAACTACAAACATTCACTAATTACTGTCTATGTATTCTACAAACATTCACTAATTACTGTCTATGTATTCTACAAACATTCACTAATTACTGGGTATGCAAACAAGAAGGAATAGAATGGCATAACAGACTCAAACATGTGGAGCTTGTGAAAAGAACCAGACAAATACCAGTGAAGGGAGAGAACTCAACAAATACCAGTGAAGGGAGAGAACTCAACAAATACCAGTGAAGGGAGAGAGCTAGACAAATACTAGTGAAGGGAGAGAACTAGACAAATACCAGTGAAGGGAGAGAACTCAACAAATACCAGTGAAGGGAGAGAACTCAACAAATACCAGTGAAGGGAGAGAACTCAACAAATACCAGTGAAGGGAGAGAACTCAACAAATACCAGTGAAGGGAGAGAGCTAGACAAATACCAGTGAAAGGAGAGGGCTAGACAAATACCAGTGAAGGGAGAGAGCTAGACAAATACCAGTGAACGGAGAGAACTAGACAAATACCAGTGAAAGGAGAGAACTAGACAAATACCAGTGAAAGGAGAGAACTAGACAAATACCAGTGAAGGGAGAGAACTATACAAATACCAATGGAGGGAGAAAACTAGATAAATACCAGTGAAGGGAGAGAACTCAACAAATACCAGTGAAGGGAGAGAACTCAACAAATACCAGTGAAGGGAGAGAGCTAGACAAATACTAGTGAAGGGAGAGAACTAGACAAATACCAGTGAAGGGAGAGAGCTAGACAAATACCAGTGAAAGGAGAGGGCTAGACAAATACCAGTGAAGGGAGAGAGCTAGACAAATACCAGTGAAAGGAAAGAACTAGACAAATACCAGTGAAAGGAGAGAACTCAACAAATACCAGTGAAGGGAGAGAGCTAGACAAATACCAGTGAAGGGAGAGAACTATACAAATACCAATGAAGGGAGAGAACTAGACAAATACCAGTGAAGGGAGAGAACTAGACAAATACCAGTGAAAGGAGAGAACTAGACAAATACCAGTGAAAGGAGAGAACTAGACAAATACCAGTGAAAGGAGAGAACTAGACAAATACCAGTGAAGGGAGAGAACTATACAAATACCAATGGAGGGAGAAACTAGACAAATACCAGTGAAGGGAGAGAACTCAACAAATACCAGTGAAGGGAGAGAACTCAACAAATACAGTGAAGGGAGAGAGCTAGACAAATACTAGTGAAGGGAGAGAACTAGACAAATACCAGTGAAGGGAGAGAGCTAGACAAATACCAGTGAAAGGAGAGGGCTAGACAAATACCAGTGAAGGGAGAGAGCTAGACAAATACCAGTGAAAGGAGAGAACTAGACAAATACCAGTGAAAGGAGAGAACTAGACAAATACCAGTGAAAGGAGAGAACTAGACAAATACCAGTGAAGGGAGAGAACTATACAAATACCAATGGAGGGAGAAAACTAGACAAATACCAGTGAAGGGAGAGAACTATACAAATACCAATGAAGGGAGAAAACAGACATATACCAGTGAAGGGAAAGAACTAGACAAATACCAGTGAAAGGAGAGACTAGACAAATACCAGTGAAAGGAGAGAACTAGACAAATACCAGTGAAAGGAGAGAACTAGACAAATACCAGTGAAAGGAGAGAACTAGACAAATACCAGTGAAGGGAGAGAACTATACAAATACCAATGGAGGGAGAAAACTAGACAAATACCAGTGAAGGGAGAGAACTCAACAAATACCAGTGAAGGGAGAGAACTCAACAAATACCAGTGAAGGGAGAGAGCTAGACAAATACTAGTGAAGGGAGAGAACTAGACAAATACCAGTGAAGGGAGAGAGCTAGACAAATACCAGTGAAAGGAGAGGGCTAGACAAATACCAGTGAAGGGAGAGAGCTAGACAAATACCAGTGAAGAGGAGAGAACTAGACAAAATACCAGTGAAAGGAGAGAATAGACAAATACCAGTGAAAGGAGAGAACTAGACAAATACCAGTGAAGGGAGAGAACTATACAAATACCAATGGAGGGAGAAAACTAGACAAATACCAGTGAAGGGAGAGAACTATACAAATACCAATGAAGGGAGAAAACAGACATATACCAGTGAAGGGAAAGAACTAGACAAATACCAGTGAAAGGAGAGAACTAGACAAATACCAGTGAAAGGAGAGAACTATACAAATACCAATTAAGGGAGAAAACTAGGCAAATACCAATGAAGGAAGGGAACTAGACAAATACCAGTGAAGGGAGAGAACTAGACAAATACCAATGAAGGGAAGACTAGAGAGATATCAATAAAGTTGCTTAAAAGTCGACAGGGTTGACTTCATTGCACCGGGTTTTATCCCATATGGCTCGGTCTCTTTCCGCAGCACGGAAAGTGTCACACAAAGCACGAACTCCGTAGCTTTTAGCGACGACCCACAGGAGCCTCCGAAACATTTAACTCGTAAACCGAAGGACGCGGCCCGGAATCGAATCCTACAATCTTCGGAGCATGAGTAAAGCGGCTTGACCACTTCGCCACAGAGACTCCCATAAATATCAATGAAGGGAAGAACTAGACAATACCATTGATGGGAGAGAAATAGACAAATACATGTGAAGGGAGTGAACTAGACAAATACCAGTGAAGGGAGAGGTGAGTAAAGGACACTGGGGCTGTGTAGGCACACAGTGAGAACACTTACAGATAGTGGAACTATAAAGTCTTCTGTCTACAACCCACAACAAATGTTGATTGTCCTCTGCAGGATGCTGTGATCAACCTGTGTGAGACAGGGTTGTATAATGTCTTCAGATCTTTTTTCCCTGTACAGTGAAAATATTTTCAGAAATATAGAAGATATGGAAGGAATCAACATTGGGGGACAATACATCAATAACATTAGATATGCAGATGATACAGTTTTGACTGCAGACAATGAACAGGACCTGCAACATTTAGTAGATGCGGATGTTGCACACAGTGAACAACTAAGATTAGAATTAAGTTGTAAGAAGACACAAATTATGGTCGTCATTGGAAAGAAGGAAATACTACAATGTAATATACAAGTAAATGGGCATATTCTTAAACAAGTGAATCGGTACAGTTAACTCGAACAGTCATAACATCTGATGGGAGATGTCTTGAAGAAATTAGAATAAGAATTGCCTTTTGCAAGATGAAAAACATTGTGACCAATAAAGAGATATCAATTGAAATGAGAAAAACAGTGTTGAAGTGCTACAACTTTTGTATGGATGTGAAGCGTGGACAATGAGTAGACAAGCTGTAAAACATCTGATGGCTGTGGAAATGTGGTTTCTGAGGAAAATGCAAAGAACACCATGGACAAGCAGAAAAACCAATGAACAAGTCCTTCAAGAAACAAATGAAGATCGTAAACTGATTAGAGACATTAGACATAGACAGTCAAAATCTTTTGGACATGTTATGAGAAGAAATAAAAAGGAGAACTTGGTGACAACTGGCAAGATCGAAAGGAAGAGACCAAGGGGAAGATCAAAAAGTAAATACCTGAATGGCTTGGCCACGTGGCATGGTCCAGACAGAAACATGGAGCTGACCCATGACTCTGGTGATCGAGTGAGATGGCAAAACATGACTGCCCACACTTATCAGCATGGCACATGATGGATGGATGGATTCATGGTGTGTCAGCGACTGCCTGAATGATGGGATGCAGAAAGGAAGCATCCCTGCTAAATGTTGCCAGACTGTGAGAATGTGTGAGAAGACCAAATCAACAATATTGGCTAAGCCATGGAATCACTATACCTGACTTGTTGTGGCACCCTCTAAGGATGAGTTGACAGGTTTGCCAATGCCTGTTTGTCTGCTTTTCTGGTCACTGTACATGCTTGCTTTCCGACTGCCCATGATTCCAGCTAAATAAAATACATGGACAAGCAAGAAACGTTAACACAAGCAGGTATACGTGGATTTAAAAAAACTAAAAGCTATTAACTCTTAGCATTGTCTATAATCTAAACAGTGGAAGATAAAACTTTCTGGGCCACTGAATGAACTGAAAAAGACAATGAAATTTATACAAGAGAGAACATTGCAGATATAGAGAATGAATTTCAAGCCAACTGATAGACGAAGAAGAAAGTCAGATGGAATGATGAATTTTTTTCTCATTCACACTTGATCTTCAGTAGAGCATCTACACTTGTGATCCAAATGGTTAGCTGGGCTGTGTTTATTTAGCGTACTCTTGAGATCAGCTGTCCATTAATTTCTTGGTCTTTTTCTATGGCTACCATTTTTTATTGTAAGCTTTCATTGGTAGTTAATGGGTGTTAATTTTCGAAAGATGTCCAAACTATTATTTTGTTGTCTTTAAATTAATTCAATGCACATTAGTATGCGCACGTTAAATATTTCAGCCACGTTAATAAGACATAACACTCAGTCTCCAGATTTTCTTTTACGTTCGCTTTTAACTGAAGTGTAGTCCATACATATGCTACTACTTTCAGTACACTGGTCTGATTTTTGCATGTGGATTACTTTCCTTATTTACTAGTGCCCGTCATCTTCAAGTGACCCCATTCTGACTTCAGAGGTACTTATAATTTACATCCCCAAGTCAAAGAATTCGGCATCAGCACACTGGAAGTTTAAGAACAAATGCTGACCTCATTCCATTTTATTGTAATATCACATTTGTTGGTATTATGAATAATGGAACACATAAAACTCATCGAAGAATCACATGTCTACAGCCTACCTTGTGTATGGGCTGTAACAGCCTCAACACTCAGTCCACCTTTCTTGTCGCCGTCCAGATTTTCCTGATCTGTGACTTCAAATAAAAATTTTTTGGCAGCATAGGAACAGAGCTCCCTGGCTTTCAGACCAGCGGCGGTGTTTCCGTTTGCTATGGCATCACAGACAACGCCATCTACTGTGAGGAGGGCAGCTTCGTAATGTTTGGCCAGGGCAATTGCAGTGATGGTCTTGCCTGCAGTAGGGGGCATATGAGCAGGACAGTGAGAAAGTCTTTTCTTTGTTATAACTCATCATTATCATTATCATTGGTCAGAATCATTAGCATTACTGTCATCATTATCATTGTATTATAATCTTTACCATCGTCATCATAATCATCACCATCATTTTGTCAGTGTCACTACCATCATTATTATATCTACCACTACCCCATCATCATTATCATAGGCCATTATCATCAGCATTACTATCATCATTATCATTTTATGTAACACCCCCTTCATTGTCATCTTCCAACATCATCATCAACACCATCATTTGTCACTGTCATCAGCATCACTACCATCATTATCATATCTACCATCACCCCACCATCATTATACTTCATCAATATCATCAACATTACTATCATCATTATAATATCTACCACTACCCCATCATTATTATTCTAGGTCAATACCATCATTATAAAATCTACCACCACTCCATCATCGTTATCAACATCATCAGCATCATTTCTCACTGTCATCAGCATCACTACCATCATTATCATATCTACCATCACCCCATTATCATTATACTTGGTCAATAACATCAACATTACTATCATCATTATAATATCTACCACCAAACCATCATCATTATCCTAGGTCAATATCATCAACATCACTACCATCATTATAATATCTACCACCACTCCATCATCATTATCATTATATGTAACACCCCCTTTATTATCATATTTACCATCATTATCAACCACATCATTTGTCACTGTCATCAGCATCACTAGCATCATTATCATATCTACCATCACCCCATCATCTTTATCATTGGTTAATATCATCAGCATTACTACCATCATTATCATATCTACCACATCACCATTATCATTGGTTAATATCATCAGCATTACTACCATCATTATCATAACTACCACCACATCATCATTATCATTGGTTAATATCATCAGCATTACTACCAACATTATCATATCTACTACCACATCATCATTATCATTGGTTAATATCATCAGCATTACTACCATCATTATCATAACTACCACCACATCATCATTATCATTGGTTAATATCATCAGCTTTACTACCATACATTATCATATCTACCACCACATCATCATTATCATTGGTTAATATCATCAGCATTACTACCATAATTATCATATCTACCACCACATTATCATTATCATTGGTTAATATCATCAGCATTACTACCAACATTATCATATCTACCACATCACCATTATCATTGGTTAATATCATCAGCTTTACTACCAACATTATCATATCTACCACCACATCATCATTATCATTGGTTAATATCATCAGCATTACTACCAACATTATCATATCTACCATCACCCCATCATCTTTATCATTGGTTAATATCATCAGCATTACTACCAACATTATCATATCTACCACATCACCATTATCATTGGTTAATATAATCAGCATTACCACCATCATTATCATATCTACCAAAACATTATCATAATTGTCATCATCATCTTTACCTTACCTTCATCATCATTATCACCCTCATTGATCATTATCATCAGCATTATTATCAGTATTTCTACCACCAGCACCTTCATCATCATCATCATCATCATCATCATCATCATCATCATCATCATCATCATCATCATCATCATTATCATTACCACCTTTACCATCCCTCTCACATCAGCATCACCACCATCACAGCCATTATTATTATCATCAACATTGTCACCATCATCATCACCATCATCTCAGCATTACCATCATCATTATCATATCTACCACCAACACATCTATATTGTCATCATCATCATCATACATCATCTGCCATTATCATCAGCATTGTTATCCCCCTTGCCATCATCATCATTTCAACATCATCGTCATAATAATCAACATCATAATCAACATCATCATCCCCATCACACAATCACTCCCTACATAAAAATCATTATCATACTCTTTATTGTCATCAGCAACATTATAACCATCCCCATCATGATCACCACCATAACTGTTATTACTACCATCACTACAATCACAATTGTCACCATCACTGGTAAACATCATCAGCTTCAACATGCCTATCACCACATCATTGTCGTCATCATCATCAACACCATTGTCATCATCATCATTACCATCACCATAATCATTATCATCTCTATCACACCACCACCAGAACCGCCATCATCATAGTCATTATCATCATCTTCACCATCACTACCACCAATGCCATCATCATTTCACCACCACTACCACCACCACAATCCCCACCATTATCATCATCATCTGTCATCTATATTATCAACTAAGACTTGAGAAGACAAGATGAAATAGGGCTTTAAACAAAGAACTAAGTGTTGAATACCTGAGAGTGGTGCCCCTTGTACAACAATCGCAATGCCACGTCTGTTTCTTGCAGCTTTCCCTTCTGAAGTCAAGTCAATGCCAAGATACCTAGCAATGGCCGCTGACACCGGGGTGATCTCTAGCTCTCCTACACCCGACCCACTTGCAAATGCCTTCTTCATTTTTTCTAGAAAAAATACATATTTCATTAAGATATTTTTTCCCTGTCAAATTTTATACCAAAAGCGATTACGTTGATATAATCTGTTATAGGAACTGTTTCATATTTGCCACTCTTCAACTTTTTTAACAACCCTCTGAGGGTATTCACTATATCAACCTGGTCCATTGCTTGTCTGCTTTTCAAAGTAGCCATGTCTGCAAGCCTATCAGCATGTTCATTTCCTCTTCCACCCATGTGGCCAGGCCCAAAACTTAAGCTGATGTTTGTCGGTCTTGATCTCCTCGGGGATTTCACCTACTGCAGTAGTTCTCAACCTTTTTTGGCCCATGCACCCCTTCATGATATGTTCAGAATGTCATCGGACCCCCCCCTCTTTTCGTATTTCCTCCCAATAAATCTCCCCCCCCCCTCCCACTATACAGTATGCATAACAATGGAAGCTAAATTTAATAACATATACTAGAACGAGTCCAGACGTCTCCATAAAATGTTATTTGCAGGTCTACTTACATTATAAATTTCAGAAGAGCGAGAAGTACTACAGAACCATAAAGTATCATCGGTTCTTGTATTAGCTCGATCTTGAAATAATCTTAATCCCCCCTCCCCCCGGAAACCCTAAAATTCCCCCTAAGGGGGAATTCCTCACCATTTGAGAACCACTGACCTACTGTCTTTGAGCCCAGCCCGTCTCGATCTTTCTGAGCATACTCATTGAATCACTGGGAAAGAACGTCACAGTAAAGGTCCGTTTCTCCAGCGAGGCAATTGCTTTAGAAAATTGCCATGAAGTCTCTCAGAAACATACATTTTCATGCACGCATACACAAGCACACACATACACACAATTTAAATAAATACAAGTTTTAATTCAAACAAAGAAAGACAGCAATGGTTAAACATTGTTAAGGTAAAGGTACTATAGTCTTTCTTTTATAATTGAAAGTGTTTATGTAACAACTGTGTTGGAAGGTTACACAAAACAACATACCTTCCAACAAATCTTCAACTCTGTGTAATTGGTCATCTGTGGTATCCACAGCAGCAGGCAGTGTTACATCAGAAGGGATTTCCAACATAAGAGAGGTGTCCAAGGTTACGTTTGAAATTATGGGTGTCACTGTCTGTGACTTCGAGATGGTGCTTGCTTTTCGACTGATCTCATCTGTAACAGTCAGAAAACACTTTTAGTACCTGGCCAGCATGAAGCTAGTTTCATTTTCTAGCAAAGTTAATGGCAGGAGGTACATATAGACTTTCTAGAATCAAGGCATTGTGACGAAACATCAGGATACAACACAAAGGTTAGAAACTAAAATATGAGGACACATCATTGGGACACAAACCACAACATAGGGATGCAAACCTCAAAATGGGGACAAAAACCACAAGATGGAAAGAGAAACTGAAGAATGATGACAAAACATAGGGATACTGATCACAATGAAGGGATGCACAACTCAACAATCAGATACAATAATGAAGCACAAACTGATGATACAAACCATAATATAGTAACATAAACTAAAATATCATGATAAAACTGAACTCCTCAAAAAGAAAATCACAAAATGGTGACATTAAACACAGTGACTAAACTTAACAAAGTGTCACAATAATTTAAAAACAAAACACACACACACAATATTGTGTCATTAAACTAAAACATAGTAACAAACCTTAACATAGTGAAACACAAAATATTTTTTAAAAAAATGCTGACATTACACTAAAACATAGTGACATATTTAAACACACACACACACACACACACACACACACACACACACACACACAATTGTGAGATTAAACTAAGACATAAAGTAAGTTGTGTATCCTGTACAGGACGTCGCAGTCAACCCCAGCATTATTTGACTGTTTGAGATGTCTGGCAAGTTTACGTTCAGTAGTTTGCCATTGCTTTCTGAACAACCAGCACCCATAACATTTCATAAAAAACCAACGTAAGGTAGTCTGCTGCCAAATCTCCCACAGCTGTCTTTCAAATGCAGGTATGTGGGATTACGAACTGCGTACATAACCACATTGCCAACATGACAACATTTAACAGTGACACAAGGAACCACAAAATTGTGACATAAATTAAAGCACTGTGACAAAACTTAACATAGTGACATTTAATTTTAAAAACCACAAAATGGTGATACAACATGGAAGCACCAATGACAGTCATCTACTGCCTACAGTTATCTCTTGGAATAGGACAGAATCAAATGAAATCAAATCAAATCAACTTTATTTTAAAAGGGTCACAAATTGGGCACGCAGGCCCGTCTTAAATTCGACCTTTCCAATCACTTATCTTTCGTCCATTAAGAGCATTATATATTCACATAGGAAGAAAAAAAAAACATTGTGAAATGAATGTTGTAAACGTAAACAAGGCAAATTACCATGTTATGAGGCCCATCCTCCACCTACCCACACATCACATCCCATCACCCCACCCACCCCACACACACACCCCCACCCACACACACACACGCCCAGGGACACATACATACCCCACCAACTGACCCATCCCCCTCCCGCACATCCTCCACCCACACACAAAGCCCTCACCTGTTTCCCCAACCCAAACATGCTCGCCACCCACACAAACATCCCCTACCAACCCACACATCCCAGTGCCCACCCACATACACATACTAACCCACACACCCATCCACCACCCACACATCCTCTCCCCACCCACACCTCCAACCACCCATCCCTCAACCACACCACCATTTACCACATATTCCCCACCCACAAACACGGACAGGGAAGTCTTGAGCCTGAGGAATTAAGGCTGACCTGGCTAGTGCAGTTTTCTTTTTTCCCCTGACAGAAAAAAAATCCACACCATATCGAGGATCCAAACCCAGATCTTCCGAAGGAGAACACAGCATTCTAGCCATTCGGCCAGCCACTCCTCAGCATCAGTGACAATCTTCTTATAGTCCATGCCATCAGACTGACCGTTCCTTGTCTGCACGGGGAGCAGCATGTGGCGAACAAAATGCCCAATACAAGGAAGTGAGGAATTAAAGCAGCCACGTGCAGGACGTTGCGATTCCTTGGGTGAGCCCAGTACCAAAGCGCTATGTGTCGGCTTTGCAATTATGGAAGCCTCCTTGGATGGCAGAAAATACCCATGGACTACCCCTGCCTTCCCTTGAGGGTTGACCATGAAGTCTTCGACCGTTCTAACTTGACCAACTGGGATGTGGACGGCACCACAACAATGAGCAACACGCGGGAAGACTAACCCAGTAAAAAACGCCCAAAGAAGCCAGATGTGCCGCCCTAAGGGTGCAAATAAAATTGGCACAACGCAATTACGTCTTAAAAAACACTTGGGATGAACGCAGAAGAAGAAGAAGAAGTCCATGTCATGTGGCATTGGAGATCATGTCTGTCCACAGCCTTCTGTCTCTGTTCATCCATGCCATGTGGCATTGGAGATCATGTCTGTCCACAGCCTTCTCTCTCTGTTCATCCATGGCATGTGGCATTGGAGATCATGTCTGTCCACAACCTTCTGTCTCAGTTCATCCATGGCATGTGGCATTGGAGATCATGTCTGTCCACAGCCTTCTGTCTCAGTTCATCCATGCCATGTGGCACTGGAGATCATGTCTGTCCACAACCTTCTGTTTCTGTTCATCCATGCCATGTGGCATTGGAGATCATGTCTGTCCACAACCTTATGTCTCTGTTCATCCATGGCATGTGGCATTGGAGATCATGTCTGTCCACAGCCTTATGTCTCTGTTCATCCATGGCATGTGGCATTGGAGATCATGTCTGTCCATAACCTTCTGTCTCTGTTCATCCATGGCATGTGGCATTGGAGATCATGTCTGTCCACAGCCTTCTGTCTCAGTTCATCCATGCCATGTGGCACTGGAGATCATGTCTGTCCATAACCTTCTGTCTCAGTTCATCCATGGCATGTGACATTGGAGATCATGTCTGTCCACAACCTTCTGTCTCTGTTCATCCATGGCATGTGGCATTGGAGATCATGTCTGTCCATAATCTTCTGTCTCTGTTCATCCATGGCATGTGGCATTGGAGATCATGTCTGTCCATAACCTTCTGTCTCTGTTCATCCATGGCATGTGGCATTGGAGATCATGTCTGTCCACAGCCTTCTGTTTCTGTTCATCTATGTCATGTGGCATTGGAGATCATGTCTGTCCACAACCTTCTCTCACTGTTCATCCATGCCATCCATGTGGTATTGGAGATCATGTCTGTCCACAGCCTTCTGTCTCTGTTCATCTATGTCATGTGGCATTGGAGATCATGTCTGTCCATAATCTTCTGTCTCTGTTCATCCATGGCATGTGGCATTGGAGATCATGTCTGTCCACAGCCTTCTGTCTCTGTTCATCCATGGCATGTGGCATTGGAGATCATGTCTGTCCACAGCCTTCTGTTTCTGTTCATCTATGTCATGTGGCATTGGAGATCATGTCTGTCCACAACCTTCTCTCACTGTTCATCCATGCCATCCATGTGGTATTGGAGATCATGTCTGTCCACAGCCTTCTGTCTCTGTTCATCTATGTCATGTGGCATTGGAGATCATGTCTGTCCACAGTCTTCTGTTTCTGTTCATCCATGGCATGTGGCATTGGAGATCATGTCTGTCCACAACCTTCTGTCTCAGTTCATCCATGGCATGTGACATTGGAGATCATGTCTGTCCACAACCTTCTGTCTCTGTTCATCCATGGCATGTGGCATTGGAGATCATGTCTGTCCATAACCTTCTGTCTCTGTTCATCCATGGCATGTGGCATTGGAGATCATGTCTGTCCACAGCCTTCTGTCTCAGTTCATCCATGCCATGTGGCACTGGAGATCATGTCTGTCCATAACCTTCTGTCTCAGTTCATCCATGGCATGTGACATTGGAGATCATGTCTGTCCACAACCTTCTGTCTCTGTTCATCCATGGCATGTGGCATTGGAGATCATGTCTGTCCATAATCTTCTGTCTCTGTTCATCCATGGCATGTGGCATTGGAGATCATGTCTGTCCACAGCCTTCTGTCTCTGTTCATCCATGGCATGTGGCATTGGAGATCATGTCTGTCCACAGCCTTCTGTCTGTTCATCTATGTCATGTGGCATTGGAGATCATGTCTGTCCACATCCTTCTGTCTCTGTGCATCCATGCCATGTGGCATTGGAGATCATGTCTGTCCACAGCCTTCTGTCTCTGTTCATCTATGTCATGTGGCATTGGAGATCATGTCTGTCCACAGCCTTCTGTCTCTGTGCATCCATGGCATGTGGCATTGGAGATCATTTCTGTCCACAGCCTTCTGTTTCTGTTCATCCATGGCATGTGGTATTGGAGATCATGTCTGCCCACAACCTTCTGTCTCTGTTCATCTATGCCATGTGACATTGGAGATCATGTCTGTCCACAGCCTTCTGTCTCTGTTCATCCATGCCATGATATTTTTATATTTAATGTGTCCTTTGAAAGTTTCCTACTATGGGACTGTGATATGATAGTGCAGTCACATTTTGTAGGCCTAGAGCAACCTGTCCATCATTGTCTCTCTTAGACTCCCTCTGCTTCTTCTCACCTCCAACTTTTCTGTTGGGAAGGTATACTCCAGATTTCCTGTTCTCATGACATGTGTAAGCACACACACAATTTAAATGAATGAAAGTTTTAATTCAAACAAAGAAAGAATGCAATATATGGTTAAACAGTCTCAATTGCTATGAAGATATTCACAGCATTTAGCAAAATACAAAAAATAAAGCTTAAACCCACAAATACTTGGGTGGAAAAATGCCCAAATCAAAGCTTTAACATGTATGCAGGTTAACAATTAAGGGAAACTAGTTAAGAAAGACACCTGCACTTTAAATTAATAAACAAAGACACATGTACTTTAAACTAATTAACAAAGACACTTTTACATTAAACTAGTTAACAAAGACACCTAAACATTAAACTAGTTAACAAAGACACTTGTACTTTAAACTAGTTAATAAAGACACTTTTACATTAAACTAGTTAACAAAGACACTTTTACATTAAACTAGTTAACAAAGACACATGTACTTTAAAATAGTTAACAAAGACACTTTTAAATTAAACTAGTTAACAAAGACACCTGTACTTTAAACTAGTTAATAAAGACACTTTTACATTAAACTAGTTAACAAAGACACTTTTACATTAAACTAGTTAACAAAGACACCTGTACTTTAAAATAGTTAACAAAGACACTTTTACATTAAACTAGTTAACAAAGACATTTTCACATTAAACTAGTTAACAAAGACACCTGTACTTTAAACAAGTTAACAAAGACACTTATACATTAAACTAGTTAACAAAAACACTTTTACATTAAACTAGTTAACAAAGACACCTGTACTTCAAACTAGTTAACAAAGACATCAGTCTTAAACTAGTTAACAAAGACACCTGCACTTTAAATTAATTAACAAAGACAACTGCACTTTAAATTAATTAACAAAGACACCACTACTTTAAACCAGTTAACAAAGACACCTGTACTTTACTGGGGTCCGTAAGGGAAACAAAGAACAGTAGCACTGTCATCTACCAAGCATGTCACAAGAGACAACTAAGGAGGGTTGGTGTGAGGCTGGCTATCCCATCCCATAGAAAAACGTAGCTACAAAATCTAGCCAATCATGAACAAGTCAACCAAGAGCTGGGCAAGAACTGGTTGACAGTTTATCCTTCATTGGGAGATGAAAGGCAGAAGTAGAAGCAGTAACACACACAACTGGAGCAATGTGGCTTGCACACTCTCCTGTCAGCCCGATGGTCGTGCGTTCAAATCCCCTATGTGGCATGGATACTTTCCACTGACCTGGGTTCCCGGGTCAACCCAGCCGTAAATGGACACCAGGAAATGACCTTGGAAGTAAAGGCGGCCAGCGTCCCACTGACCACATCAACTGTTGACTGGTCTAAAAATATCCTATGCAGGTATTGATAACAAATTTGTATTTGCCTTGCTTATGGGCAATTCTTTTTATTTTTTATTTTGGCAGATTGAAAAAAAAAAACACATAAGAAGAAAGTATGAATGTATTTCACAAAATGCCAGTTATTCTAACAAACAATTAATTGTTGAATTGACTAACAGTGAGTCATAAAAGGTTTTTGATACTGTACATAATTATAGTGTGGATATGCAGACTAAGCCATCAGCTAGATATTGGAAGAAGAAATAAATGCCTCTAAATTTGAGGATATATTTTAAAACCAGTGACTAAATATACAAAAAGACAAATTAACAAATAAAACAGTACTAAACAAACTAGAAATACAAACATAATTATCACATAATATCAAGGTAGACAAATAAAATAGTTTAGGCCCCCCACATAATATAAACACAAGAACAAAATTAATCAGAACATTTGTCAAAGCAATATATTAGCACACAAAGAAACTTACACTAAACATTTGCCACAGCAATGTACAAACACAACAAGAAGCTCTAAATGAAAATGGGTCACAGCAACACAAAAGTAAGTAAGTAAGGCATCTTGCCGTCTTTGCAGAGGAAAGTATATGAATTGGAACAGAGCTGGAATTCCAAAGCACAAAGCCTAGGTAATTAATCAGAGAACATGTGTTGCTGGTGCAGCATGTTCCCTCTCTCGGCCTTGCCTTGTTATCTGCAGAGGAAAGGATAACCAGTACGTCTGGAACAAGGTAGGCTGCAGCTGCTGGCGGCTCAGCGTCAAACCTTCAAGAGCAGGAGGTGGGTAGCGGCTAGGCCCTCACATCTGAGGGATTTGACTTAGAGACGTTCAGCCATATCTCTCAGCTGAGTGCCTTATACTAAGTGTCTGGAGGACATTATAAACACAACAATAAACTCTATGTGTCAAAGCCACATATAAAGTCAACAATGAACTGTAACTGAAAATGTGTTACAGCAACATTTAAACAACATGTAAACACAACAATGAACTGTAACTGAAAATTGTTACAGCAACATTTAAACAGCATGTAAACACAACAATGAACTGTAACTGAAAATTGTTACAGCAACATTTAAACACCATATAAAAACAACAATTAACTGTAACTGAAAATGTGTTACAGCAACATTTAAACAACATATAAAGACAACAATTAACTGTAACTGAAAATGTGTTACAGCAACATTTAAACAGCATGTAAAGACAACAATGAACTGTAACTGAAAATGTGTTACAGCAACATTTAAACAACATGTAAACACAACAATGAACTGTAACTGAAAATTGTTACAGCAACATTTAAACAAGCATGTAAACACAACAATGAACTGTAACTGAAAATTGTTACAGCAACATTTAAACAACATATAAAGACAACAATTAACTGTAACTGAAAATGTGTTACAGCAACATTTAAGCAAAATTTAAACACAACAATGAATTATAACTGAAAATGTGTTACAGCAATATTTAAGCAACATATAAACACAACAATGAATTGTAACTGAAAATGTGTTACAGCAACATTTAAACAACATGTAAACACAACAATGAACTGTAACTGAAAATTGTTACAGCAACATTTAAACAACATATAAAGACAACAATTAACTGTAACTGAAAATGTGTTACAGCAACATTTAAGCAAAATTTAAACACAACAATGAATTATAACTGAAAATGTGTTACAGCAATATTTAAGCAACATATAAACACAACAATGCATTGTAACTGAAAATGTGTTACAGCAACATTTAAACACAACAAACTGTAACTAAACATGTGTCAAAACAACATATAAACAACATACAAACTCTATTTGAAAATGAGTCAAAGCAACACACTGACTGATTGTTCAACTAAAAACATAAAATATAACTGAGAGGGCCTCAACTGATAAAACAAATACACCACAGATAGAGGTGAACGTTTTGATCAGTCTTTATAAATGGAACAACAAGAACAAAACAATAAAAAATATAGAAAAAAAACGAACAACAAAAATGAGTACTTCCCTGAGAAGTACACACTCATAAAAATTAAAGGAAAAGAAACAAAATTAAAAAGAACCCTCTTTCATTCAATATTTCCACTTTTAGTTTCCAGTCTCCTGGACTGGACACCAATTCAGGGAAGTATTAATTTCTGTTGTTCATTTTAATATATTTTTAATGTTTCATTCTCACTGCTTCACTTGAAACATCCACCTGTATCCATGTGTTTTTCTCCATTGTTTGAGATATTCAGTTATATTTAGTGTTTTTAATCGGACTCCCGTAAAAGCTCAGCAGGGGAAAAACTCCCTTTCATCGATACCAAGCTGGTTGATTGGTTGGCGAATCTTCTAGAGGTCAGCATGGCTGAATGGATATGAATGCTTATTCTTAAATATCCAGTGTTCTGATGCTGATGTAAAGGGTTCAACCCCTACACTGGTCAGCTGGACTAAAATACTGACTTCTCATCCTTAGCTTCAGGATGTAAATTACAAGTACTTCAGTAATTGGAGTGTGTTTGCCTGAATGCGAAGGACAGTCATGATAGGGAAAGCTAATCTCCAAGCAAAATTAAGTCCAGTGTCCTAAAAGTAGAAGCACGTGTATGGACTACACTTGAGTTAAAAGCGAACGTAGAAAAAAATATCTTCTGGAGACATGAGTTATCTCCCTGAAACTGATGAACTGGCATTTGGGTTGTTTGAACTTGTATCTACAGGAATGAGGTTGGTGCAGGGACGTTTTCCCCCTGGGTATTGTCTTCTAGGGACTGTGCTGCAGAGCTCTCCTTCCCCTCTCCCAGCTCAGATTTCAGTGGGGCATGCAAGAGAGGTAATGGAACTTCACATCTGCTGGGACGCTTATGAGGGTGTAACAAAGTCATGATTTGGCACAGCGATGAGAGACCGGCTGGGATTTGGCCGAAGCTGGTTATGTTTCCTTTACAGTTTTGAAGTATTTTGTTGTTCAAAGACTTCAACCTGATGCCCAGAGGGTCTCAGCATCCTGTGTTTTGCATGGGCGATCATGTTTCTCTAGGGATCTCCAACGGCATGGATCAATTCATGTGTTGACTCCTTTCAATGTCATGACGCAAGACTGGCAAGAATTTTATCTCTCTTTCCTCTATCTCTCTTTCCACAATTATTTTCAGTTGTTACAACATGTTCCAGTTTTTGTCTTCTCTTAATGTGGCCAAATAAATGATGACTGCCTCTTTCTGATGTTTGTGAAATGTTGTATTTGTGACTTAGCCTTCCTGAAAGTATCCAGATTGTTCATTTTGGCTATTCATGGAATTGTAAGCATTCTTCCATAAAACCACATCCCCAAGGCTTCTAGGTTGTTTTTTTCCCCCACCTATTTAAAAATTCCCAGCCTTATGATAAAACAGGATATTTTTATCATGCAAGAACTAACTTCCAATTTTTTTTAATTTTGCGCTCGCTCATTTGAATCTCAAAAGTAGTCCATACACACTACTTCTAGTAGTATTGGACTGAATTTTGCATGTGGATTAGCTTTCCCTATTAACAGTGACCTTCGCCATCAGGTGAACTCACTCTGACTTCAGAGGTACTTGTAATTTACGTCCCCAAGTCAAGGACGATAGGTCAACATTTTAGTCTAACTGTCTGGTGTAGGGGTTAAACCCCATATCTCAGCATCAGCACACCGGATGTTTAAGAACTAACTTCCAATGACAAAGAGGGTCTAAGCTAAGGATTCACTACCGTATGTTAAAACTAGTTCTACGTAACATGCAAGAATCTTTTTTCTAACTTCCAATGACAAAGAGGGTCTAAATTAACATAAACACAACGAGAAACTCAATCTGAACAGGGAGTACAACTTCATCATAATACCAATATAAGAAGACATCACAGTGGAGAGGGAATCAGTGTGCTCTCTCTTTTGATTATCAGTTGAATCTTTTGACTTTGTGTCCTTCTCTTTTTCTTTCTTTTTCTTCCCCTTTCCTTCATGTTTATCCTCTAAATGCCCAGCCAATGACGTTTCTGAGTACAGAATGTGTTCATGTTAATGTTATTGTATACAAGAGAAACAGACGGACACATGATCAACTGCAGTAACAATGACTGACAGTAGCTTCTATTAAAACAGCGGTGATGTCGAGCTGATGTCTGGGGACAATAAATAGCATGACAACTGACAGTGTTGACATCAATATGACAGTAATGACATCATGTCAACTGTCAGTCCTGACAACAACATGACAACTGGCAGTAATGACATCAAGTCTGATATGAGCATGACAACCAGCATTAATGACATCATGTTAACTGTAAGTCCTGACAGCAACATGGCAAATGACAGTAATGACAGCAACATGATGACTGACAGTAATGACAGCAGCATGACAACTGACAGTAATGACAGCAACATGACGACTGACAGTAATGACAGCAGCATTACAACTGACAATAATAACAGCAACATGACAACTGACAGTAATGACAGCAACATGACAACTGACAGTAATGACAGCAACATTACACCTGACAGTAATGACAACAACATGACAACTGACAGTAATGACAGAACTATGATAACTAACAATAATGACAGCTACATGACAATATAAATTAATGACAGTAGCATGGCAATTGGCAATTATGAAAGCACCATGGCAGAAGTGATAATAAAATGTTAACTGGCAGTTGTGATAACAAAATGATCACGCCCAGTACTGATAACAAAGTGAACAAATATAATGTGCCATGGTGATCTGTAGTCATGAGTTGAACATAATATTTTTTTCCTGAACATTTCATCAGTGTATATTGTGACATGTTTTGTGAACATTCCATCAGTGTATATTGTGACATGTTTTGTGAACATTTCAGCAGTCTGTATTGTGACATGTTTTGTGAACATTTCAGCAGTCTGTATTGTGACATGTTTTGGGAACATTCCAGCAGTGTATATTGTGACATGTGTTGTGAATATTTCAACAGTCTGTATTGTGACATGTTTTGTCAACATTCCAGCAGTGTTTATTGTGACATGTTTTGTGAATATTCCAGCAGTGTATATTGTGACATGTCAAGAACTATTGATTGTTGCCATATCTTAAATCAGAAAATTAACCACAAAATAACATATCTTTTTAACAACTTTGAGCTAACATTATCGTTAGTTTTCAATAAATTTGAATGAAGGAAGTCTCCAATGTAAATTTCTGTTTACTGAGCATTAAAATTGTGGAATATATCAGGAAAAGAAACAAATAATGCAATGACAAAATGATGGTGATATATAAGTCAATGGAAGATGCGCAACATTGCATATGATGATTAAGTATCCTTCTGAACTTAATCATTTAATACACATCTTTCCTATGGCAATATATGGACAGGAATCATGGACCATTTCACATACAGTAAAGAAAACAATCAAGGATTTTTTTGACTTAAATGTTACAGAAAAATCTTTAGTAACACCATAAATCAAGGAGTTGTTTAACTTAAATATTACAGAACAATCTTTAAAAACACCATAAATCAAGATATTTGTTTAACTTAAATTATACAGAAAAAAATCAAGGATTTGTTTAACTTAAATGTTACAGAAAAATCTTTAGGAGCGCCATAAATCTAGGATTTGTGTCACTTAAATGTTTCAGAAAAATCTTTAGTAACACCATAACACACATTGGCACTTTGCCGTCTTGACAGACGATAGTTTGTGCTTCAAAAAGGCATAATAACTTTTACCCATGGCGGTAGCGAATGTGACTGTTAAGGCCAATTAGCTGTTGTAAATGTTCGTTCACAGTGGGTGCATGTGATCATGTGGTCATTTCCACCATCATGCACCATCTTAAGTCTCACACGCTTGGTGTGTGACTTATCTGCAATAATTTTCTCCTTTGTCTTTATTCCATTTCTGATGTTTGCCCTCCATGCAACACGTTCAGCGGTGACTTGCTCCCAATGTGCATTATCAATGCCTGTGTCAATCATGTCCCGCTTACACACATCTTTGTACCGTAGTAGAGGCCGACACTGAGATCTCTTACCCATCTGTAATTCACCAAAAAAGATGTCCTTTGGTATTCTACCATCATCCATCCTCCTAAGATGTCCTATCCATCTAAGTCTACGAAGACTGAGCATGGAATAAACCGTCACACAACCTGATCTTCCCAATACTTCAGTATTTGTGATTTTGTCTTGCCACTTAATACCAAGAATTCTTCGCAGACACCGCATATGAAAGCTGTTTAAACGTTTCTCTTGGTGTGAGTAAGTTGTCCAGGTTTCACTGCCATAAAGAAGAGTACTAAGGACACAGGCTTGATAGACAAGGACTTTTGTTTTGGCAGTAAGCTTCCTGTTTTCCTAGACTCTTTTTCTTAACCTGTTCATTGTTGTTGCTGCCTTACCAATCCGGATGTTGATTTCTTGATCTAGGGATAATTTGCTATTTACCACTGATCCTAGATATGTAAAATGGTCTACCATCTCTAGTTTGGCGTCGTAACACCATAAATCAAGGATTTATTTAACTTAAATGTTTCAGAAAAATAAGTAGTAACACCATAAACCAAGATGAACAAAACACTGACATTCTACAAGTTATTAACATAGAAGAAACTTGGCTCAGAAATAGTAAGCAGCCTATATTGTGACATGTTTCAGTGAACATGTATTGTGACATGTTTCAGTGCACATGTATTGTGACATGTTTTAGCCATATCAAACATCACATCAGTGTTTAGAACTTTGGTTCTCATTTGAAAAACATCAATATAAAGCTAAAGATTTTCATGCATTAAACATGTTTAACCTCTCTGTCGGGTCTCCAGTTTGGAGTGGTCGAGGGGTTTGTGTGTTCCAATCACATTAAGAGCTATAGCAAAGATAGTGCAGCTATTTGTAGGGCCTCCCATGTTGGACAGGCCTAGGGATAGGAACAAGATGAAGCGAGACAAAAACCTGCTGCTTTATGGGTAGGATAGGAAATTGACAAAGGGAGACATAAGCCTGCTGCCTTGTAGGTAGACTGGGGACAGTCAAAGGCAAAGGGAAGGGAAACCCAAAAAAGTTATTGTCAAAGTAAGATTTATTGAGCCATAGGCTTGACAAAAAAGTTGAACACAACTCACTTTATGATGTCAAAATGTTTATACAATGACAATTGACAGTGATTTGATGATTAAATTAAATGTACAGTTGAAATTTATTTACAGGTAAATTAAGTGCGTCCTTACCTGATTTATCTTTCACCTCTTTTTCTTTATTCTCTCTTTCCTTCTCTTCATTTGCCTTCTGCTCTCTCTGCTTCTCTTCCTCTCTTTCTTTATCCTCTTTCTCCTTTATTTCTGCTGCCAGTTGAGCTTCTGCTTGCAGTCGAATATTTTCTTCCTCCTCCACTTTTTTATATTGTTCTAAACAAAACAGAAATGAATAAATTAAACTGTTTAGAAGAGGTCAGTACGATTTAATGGATAAGAGTGCTCGTTCTTTAACATCCAGTGTACTGATGCTGAGGTAGCGGGTTCAATTCCTAGACTGGTCAGTTTGACTAAAATGTTAACTTCTCATCCTTGACTTGGTGACATAAATTACAAGTATTCCAGAAGTCAGAGTGGGTTTGCCTGATGGCGAGGGACACTGGTAATAGGAAAAGCTCATCCACAAGCAAAAATCACTCTAGTACACTTCTTAGTAGTAGCCCGTGTATGGACTACGCTTGAGTTCAAAGCAAGTGAACGCACCAAAAAAAAAAGACTATTTAGACGTGAACAACAAATTGTATTTAAAACACGATAAAAACAAGGTTATATGGCATTGAGAACCTATGGAACAAAACAAATGAAACAAATAAAAGGAAATATTTGGCAAATTTTGCAGCTTTCTGTGGCAACCTACTGATGTGAATCATTGACCATTTTGCAATCGTACAAAGCAGAAAATCAAGACTTCTGAACTTCAATGAAATCTTCTAAAGTAGGAGATCAAGACATGAACTTAAATGTTTCGGGAAAATTATTAGAAAACTGTGGACCAAGGAGAAAATAACGGAGGACACGCCAAGTTGATAGTGAACTGCACTGGTAATGTCATGAATATGGTCAGACACAGGTTCGACACCTGGGCTCATTGCTTGTCAAAGTAAGGGAGAGAGTAGCCATCTATTCCGCCTGGCTGTCAGGCCAACAAAATATTATGGAACTATCACATCACTGACCCATAGCAAGAACTACTTCAGTGCAGTTAAGTTATTTTTAAAGAAGAAAAGAAATACTGAGAATCTACAAGATCTAAATATTGATACTTAGGTCATGAGTTTAAGTTAGAATCTTTTTATTTCTTTTTATTAAAGAGTAGATTGTTGTTTTGTAATTTCATCCACATGCTCTACATTTGATTCTTTGAAAGCAAGGTGTATGAGTGAGTGTGTGAAAACCTGTTTTACTTAACAGGGGATAGCATTTTCTGACAAAAGCAACCGGAAGATAAACTAGACATTCATGTGAGATCTTCCTACCTACACAAGTGTTCTTCACCTTCTGCCTTTTATCTCCCATGTGAATCCCAGTCTCTTTTATCAGGACCATACCTTTAGACATTCTTATAACGAGCCATAATTTCTGGAGACTGTCGGCAAACACTTATATAGGGATTTCTACTTGCTATAGTTGAAATACCCTAACGGTCGGCGACATTTGGGCCAGTGAAGTGCTATGACCACCACATTTTGTAGGTCAGAGTGCATTGAAGAATAGGTGACTGGTCTTTTCCTCTCTTAGCAGACGATGAACATAGCTTCGAACCCTCGTCCAACCATGCTTATGAACGTGCCCACTCAATGAAATATTTTTTTCCCCCCAGCGTTTCCATCCTGTTTCAGGATATTGCGGTTAACATCAGCATCTTTCAGCAGTATGTTGATTCCTAGGCTAGATTACGCTCATCAGCATGCCACGACTTTCTGAGCGACCGGCTCCATACTCTCATAAGTCACTGGTGCGACTCAAACCGCTTCCAGTTCTCGTGCACTCATGTCAACCACGAGAGTATTCAGGATTACGGAGAAAGCTGCTAACCCTTCGGCCAGGGAGCCGGCTCAATGAAATATGCCAGGCAATAAATTGTGCAATCTGTTATATATGTTTTTTTTTTTCAAAACAGTGTTTGTGTTGTTGATGATAAAGGTATTGATTTTTTTATTAGTTAAGATTCCAGGAGACATTTGGAAGACAGACAAAAGAAATTCAACTTACCGTCATAATAGTTCAAGAGCTCGTAGGGTAATTTCTCGTTAACTTCGCGAGGTGGAAGCAGCAATGTGTTGAACTCATCATAACCTCTCATCAAACGCAAAACCTGGATCAAAATCAAATATAAAGCTTGGATCAGAATATAGCTAGACATTTTATAAACAAACCTCAGAATAAATATCAGTAGCGCAGACAAAATAAATATATTCCTATAGTTCATTTATTTGCACCTTTCCGTCTTGACAGACGATAGTTTGGTACATTGTGCTTCAAAAAAGGCTTAATAACTATGACCCATGGCGGTGTGGCTGATAAGGCCAATTCGTGCTGTAAATGTTTGTCCACAGTGGATGCATGTGAAAACATGGTCATTTCCACCATCTTGCACCATCATATGTCTCTCCCGCTCTGAGTATGCTTTATCTGCAATCATTTTCTCCTTTGTCTTTATTCCATTTCATTCCTATAGTAGGTATTTTTATATGGGGTGGAGAGAAGTAAAGTATTAGGTCTTCACATAATGCTAGTTCATGACACAGTGATGTGGGGAATCAGTTCCTTTTGCCACCAACAATCCTTTCCTAGCAATTTTTTTAATGCTGAAAATTATCCAATCACAATTAGTCAAAACAGGGTTGATCCTAGAGCACAAGCACTACAGGAGATTAAACCCAGACCAGTCTTGGTAAATAAATATCTGAGATAATTAACAGATTCAGAACAAAACAAAAAGTAGGTTTGGACTAAATAAAAATGGATGGCAGAAAACGGGAAGTAGAGGTGTGTCACAGTTATGACTTAAAAGTTGTTAATATGGTGGCACACAGGATATATTATATAAGAAATTAAAAGGGATTGCATAGGGAAAACTATAGTATATAAACCCCTGGCAGACATGGAAAGTTGCTTAAGATGATTAATCATCCCATGGCCTTTCATCAGTTAATCTCATGTTATTTACTGTACATTATCCTGCAGCAGGTCCTTGGAAGAACATCACAATCATAATACCCCCAGCCGAAAAATATCTCGATCCTTTCCCCCATACACCCTTATAAAAATAAACAACTGGACCACACACAAATAACAAGGAAAGGGCACTTGTCCCATATCACTCCTTATATTGGGTATAAGGTGCTGGTTCCATATTTTTATAGACCTCCTGGCACTCAGTGCGTGATATGGATAATATCCCGTCATCGTCATGGTTACTTCCCATTACATATCCTTGTGCCCATGTGAGATTTGGTCAACCTAGAAACCCAGGTGAATATTTGTTGTAAATCTCTACATCATGAGATTTGGTCAACCTAGAAACCCAGGTGAATATTTGTTGTAAATCTCTACATCATGAGATTTGGTCAACCTAGAAACCCAGGTGAATATTTGTTTTAAATCTCTACATCATGAGGAATCGAACACATGACTACTGGGTCAGCAGGAAAAGCATGCTGGGTCCACTGTCCTATCACAACTCCTGCACTGGTCAGAACTACATCAAGGAGCAATGTGGTTTATATCAAGAGGCCATCTTTATTACCCACAACACTTCCTGATACCCATTTTAGGCTGAGTCGACCATGCACAACATAGATTATAATCTCTCTCATTGAAGCCTATACCAAATTTACTGTCACTGACTGGCACCTTCTTGATAGATGATAGATAGTTTGTAAAATGGAGTTATGCCCCTCCACAGCATAAAGTCAGGGCTGAAGTTAGAGACCATGTATTGCCCATGCAGCATGATCCCTCTCTCGGCCTGTATAGTTTACTCCAGAGGAAAGGTAACACCAATAAGCATGAAATGAGACAAGCTGCAGAAACTGCTTGATCAGCAAAGCAATGCTCTAATTGTCCACCTATTGAAGCTCCCATTCTAGATCAGTTGCCAACCAAGGCTTAGGGCCTCATTTAGTCTGTAGGTTTCATTTCCTCGCACCAGAATAAGGCTTGTACCATCTCAGTTGTGCTCCTCCACTCAAAGCTGTTGACACAATGTGGGGTGTCGGGTTTGGTTAGCACTGCCCAGTATTCATAGCTCTGTCATATCTGATTAAGACCTGAGTTATGTCATTATATAATAGTCCCCAATCATGTAACAAAAGTTTTCACATATTTGTTGCTTCATTTGTTTAAGTGTATATTAACTATTATGTTATTCCAGCCAGACGCATAAATGATCTTTTGAGAGTAGGGATTTATAGACCAATCAGCAGAGTGGCAAGCTGCCTACTTGCCTCATATGATATACAGGGTCCGGGAAGGTTAACCCGGTCAACAAATGCCCGCAGAAGTCAGATGTGTCAGCCTAACAACGCAAGAATGCAGCTCTGCTGTAACCAGGCACAACGCAATCACGTCCAAAACAAACAAAAACTCCGGATGACCACAGAAGAAGAAGATATACAGGGTGTATTTTTAATGACTGTGCAGTGTTTGAAAATATTGCAGGTCCAAGTTTTGTATTCACCCTCTGTAAACTTCATGCTACATAAAAGGTAAATACAAAACTTGGACCGGCAATATTTTCAAACACTGCACAGTCATTAAAAATAAACCCTGTATAATTCTGCAGTAGTGTACCTGACAAGTTGCAGCGAAATATGCCTGGCAATAAATCATGCAAACAAACTGTTTGTGGCTTCTGTGTTTCAATATTATGTTATTATTCTAAACATTTAAACAAAACATAATATTTACCACACTGCCAATTAATTTACTAGACAAATGACTGTCAATTCATTTTAATAAAGTTGTTATCAAATAGAATTAGGAGAAATCGTAACAAGCTTAATCTAAGATACAATTAAATTTAATCCTACTGTAATATAAGAAATTATGTAAACAAACAGACATGTTAAAACTACTATGACAGCGAAACATATGATAATGTGTTTTGTTATTTCAATTGAAAGGATTCATTACACTACTTCATTTTAAGTTGAACTTTTTTCTGCAGTGTGCACCTGGCAAGATGCAGTGAAATATGCCAGGCAATAAATTGTGCAATATATTGTTTGTGTCTTCGTTATTCAAATTAAAAAAAACAACAACATTGTTTTGAATTTAATGTCAAAGATATTTGAAACAAAAATTATACCCTTTCTTCATACAAGTAGTTGGTGTCAAATTCCAGAGAATAAAATTCTATCGGAAAGGTGCAGGGGTTGTGGACAATCACTTTCTGTTCATCTCCAACACTATGAGGCAAGATGGGGTCAAACTGCAAAAGTGCACACTCAAAGTCAAGTCTCGGTTCAAGGCCCTGGCCATAACACACAAGAAGGATTCGCTGACTGCTATGAAAAATGCGGATCTGGATTCGATTCTCATAGGTTTTCTGTAAAATAAAAACAATTGTTTTAATAATGGTCACCATGTAGGGGGTAAGAAGTAAATTTACTGGAACATTTTTACAAATTACAGTCTTATTTAACTGCAGAATTGACAGGAAGTGTTCAGCAATGATAGCTAATAGTATATGTTGTGTGCTCCATGACCTTGTCACTTTGAAAGTCATAGTTTCATTTTAGGCTGCGCCTTTCAGCCCACAAGTGAAATTTTTCCAGGCTCCCTGGAGGTCATTGCTGGAGGTTAGAGGTTATTGCCATGTGCATTGCTCTCAGCAAGTGGCTTGTTATTTTGTGAGGAGAAACTGAGTCAAATTTAATTTTTGGGCTATGAGTGCAATTCTTCTGGTGACCCCCAAGAGGTCATCACTGAAGCTACAGAGTTTGTGCTTTGTGTGATTTTCTCAGCAGGCAGCTTGCCATTCTTCAGAGAAAAGATCAAGCCAGATGGGGGTGAATCTGGTGCAATGAAGTCAATCCTCTTGCCTTTATAAAAAAAATGAGAAAGACATGATAGGTTTGCCAAACAACGACATAATATACTAGAAACCAAAATGAAAGTAAAATTTGAAGACGAAAGAACTAGAAATCATTACAGATAAAAATAGGCAGGTCACATCAAGATATGATCAGGATACAGTCTGGTTGTGAAAACTTGGGAGGAAGAAAACCTGAGAGTGTTGGAGTAATTTTAGATGCCCGTTTATGAACCAAGCTAAGAGGAAAGAACTCACTGGTGCACTACAAGAAATAACTGGATAAGTTAGCCACTGAAGCTCTGTCACTCAACAGCTACAGGGAAATATAAAATATAACTGGATAATATAACCACTGAAGCTCTGTCAATCAACAACTACAGAGAACTACAAGAAGTCATGAATGTAGAAGAACTTAACTGATTCAGTACCAAACAAAATGTAGGTCTGGACTAAACATGCTAAACAATCAAATGAACAAGTATTATCATGTAAATATCTGTTCACTGAGCATTGAAATTGCGGAAGATACCAAGAAACAAAACAAATCACACGATGACCCTAGTATGGTAATATATCATCCTTCTGAATACATGGGCGGTTACATATATTATCCTTCATCACTGAATCAGTTAAAACTATTTTCTTGTACTTATTACCTCCTCAGTTGGCATAAATTTGACTTGCACGTTGGTCTTCTGTCCTGGCAACAGGATGCCTGTAGGTGGCAACAGCTCAAAGATGCTAGGCTGCTTTTTGCTCTGGCGTATTTTGCGTCTAAGGTGCATGGGAACATGTTTTTCCAACTGAAGACAAAGACCAAATTGAAAACATAAAAACATGTTAAAATCTGTTACAAATATACATTTAATGGATAAAACTATGGTGACGTGGAAATGTAAGCATACGTTAAAATCTGTAAAAAATATGAATGAAATGAATAAAATTGCGGTCACGTTGTCGAAATGTAAACAATTGAAAAACAAAGTGAAAGCTAGCTTTACAAAACACAGTTACAAAACACAGAATATTACAGTGATAATCCCTCATCAACAAACAACAAGAAAATACAGGAACACAGAAACGGTGAAAATGACACTAAAGAGATTACATTAAAGCCTTAATATAGTTACTGTACTCCCATGTGTTGCCAGGGCCCATAAGGGAAGCAAAGAATAGCAACACTGCAGCCTACCACGCATGTCGTAAGATGCGACTAAGGAGGCTTCATGGTTCCGTCGCCTTGCTACTGAGTGAGTGCGTGGCGCGACACTGTGAGCTGTGAGTTTCGTGTGAAATGCTTCTGAATCTGCCCGAGGTGTTTTGGAACGTGACTGCATGTTCGGAGCGATGGCAGCTGGCTATGTTCCAGAGTTGACCGGTTTCTGCCTTAAGCAGAAATGCGTGGCTGCTGGGCTTCTGGTTGACTGCCACTGCCATCGACGATCAACTGTATTTTCGTGTACTGTGTGGGTGAACATCTAGGAAACATCCAGATGGGAAAATGATTGCCGATTCCATCAGAGATGAACTGGATGTTTCGTGGGGAACTATTGTGTTGACATTCTGGCGGCGGCATTATGCACAGTGTATCTGTGCGGGCTGTTGTTTGTCGAGACTCCTGTCTTTTCCACTTTTCACATTGGGCAGTGGGAGGCATTTTTGTGTGATATTCACTGGCACAGGAACGGAGCATAATGGGGGCGATCCGTTGCTGTGAAGTTGGAACTGCGACTAACTAACTAACTAACTATAGTTACTGTAGTGTCATTTTTCATTGATTGTGTGTTGATGAATTTTCTTGTTGATGTTAATTTCTCACACACTTACAGGATAATTATATATATATATATCTTTTTTTTAAAGAAATAGCTTTCTTCAAAATTAAAATTCATGACAGCTTAAAATTTGTATCTTTACACATTCTCTATCAATATAAAAATAACTTGTCATACCTTTTTCCGATCGTCTGGAGGTGATGCATCCCATTCACATTTCACCATCTGATGGTTATGCAGCTGGATTGTGATCACTTTACATTCTCCACACTTGACCTCTCCAAACTGCAGCACCTCGTCTGAGACTTTCATGTCCGGCATGGTCACGTGGGCACGCAGACGTAAGTTAATCACTGGCCCTTTCACAATCTGTGTGCAAAATGGCATCAGAAATTTACATACATCATCAAAAATAGCATCTCTTTTTCTTCTTAATTCACATTCAATATTGGCGTATTCCTCACATTCACAGTAAATAATGTAACATTTCTACCATTCACAGTCATCAATGTAACATTTCTAACATTCATATTCAACAATGTAATAATTTTAACATTCACAGTCAACAATGTAACATTTCTAAAATTCACTTTCAACAATGCAACAATTCTAACATTTACACTCAACAATGCAACATTTCTAACATTCACATGTGCTCTATTCGATGAACAGTAAACGATTGCTCAAATATAGTAAGATGTTATCAATCAGGCAGTTGCAGCCAGATTTGTGTAAACAGATAGAGTCCGCTCTAAATTGTAAATTACTGTGAGGATGTTCCGCAGATGTTCCGCATTTGAACAATACCTGTGACTATGTGATTTAATTGTTGCAGCTGAAGTATTATTTATTTAATCACTTTATATGATATATAAACTCTGCAGTATGCACCTGACGAGGTGCAGCAAACTATGCCAGGCAATAAATTGTGCATCATCATCATCATCATCATCATCAAGTGCCCTGCCAGCTGGCGTAGACGTTCATGGCTCTCCACAGATCTCGGTCTTTGGTATTCTAGATCAACTCTGCTGATGATATTTCTCCACGCCACCGTCTCAATCCATCCAGCATCATTTCTCTTGGTCGGCCTCTGCCTCTCTTCCCATCGATCTTTCCAGTTGTCACGATGTTCTCTAATACCTCTCTTCTCATCACATGACCCAAGAAAGTTGTTTGTCTCTTTCTTATTGTTGCATATAATGATCTAGTTTCATTAGCCTGTTTCAGGCAATCGTTGTTAGTTACTCTGGCAGTCCAAGGAATTTGCAACATTCGTCTCAGGAATGTTTTGGCTTCTGTTTTTGAATACACTAAGGGAATACAGTGTTTTGAATTTCTGAAGCATACATTTTTGTTTACTGCACACAAATATCTTGTTAATATTTGTTTTATTTCAAGTGACATCAAATTGAAGAAGTCTTATAGAGACTAACAAAAGAATGACTGAACAAACAATTGCTTTACAATATGGAAAGCGTACAGAACAATAAAAAGCTGTCAATTGCAGTCAGAAATAGAGTATTGAAGTGCTAAATATAGATTTTATACTGTTGTAAGCATGTGAAACATGGACAGTAAGCAGACAGGCTGATAAGCATCTGATGGTTTTTGAGGACAATGCAAAGAATGGCATGGATGCACAGAAAACCAAATAAGGCAGTCCTTCAAGGAACAGATTAAATCTGTGAACTGATTACAGAAATTAGAGGTAGTGAAAGTTGTTTGGTCATGTTAATGAGGAGAAATACACTTGAAATGTAGTGACAACTTACAAACTTGATAGAGAAAAGAACAAAGAGAAAAACAGACATGCATACCTGGATGACTTGGCCTCATGGTATAAGTGGGGCAAGAACACAAGACCTTATCTGATACTCTGGTGACCATGTCAAATGGTGAACCACGATGACCCAGCATGATACATGATGATAATGGCAACGATGATAGATGGCATCAATTATTTCAGACTACCTGCCAGTTTTTTCCCCAACTTCATAACTGAAAATATGCCCGGGAAGGTAATCTGGTCAACAAATTCCTGAAGAAGTCAGATATGTTAGCCAAAAGGTTCAAATATTGCAGCTCTGCAGTAAACTGGCACAACGCAAATACATCTAAAACACCATTCCAGACAAATGCAGAAGAAGAAGGAATAGAAAATATGACTTACACTGATTGGAACAACCACTTCAATTGCTCCAAGATGCAGGTTTGCACTCCTTGGGTCAAAACTGATGACAAAATCCAGAGTTTCATTGTCTGGGGCACCTGGAAGATTGCGGACTCTGTCCAGTTCAGTGTGAAAACCTGTCTGTAAGATAGTGTGCCTCTCCAGCTTGAATGACACAGGAAACCAGCCAGTGTTGGTGGCACGTATGACATGAGTGCGCACTGTCCCCAGGACAACATACCCAAAGTCGAGGACATAGTCCGGGAGAACTGGCCTGCCACAGAAAATTGTTCAAGGAGTATTAATGTTTTCACCAAACATGTACATAATAGCTGAGAACTAACACAAACACACAATATATTCGAAATGGTTATTTGTAAAATTCCTGTTACTTAATGTCTTCCCCTCCTACACAATCCCAGCATTTAATACATGTACACATAACTGAGAACTAACACATACATACAATATATTCAAAATGGGTGCTGTAGTAGTGTAGTGGCTAGATGCTTGCCACATTGCATTTAGACAGAATGACGTCATCGGAAAAGGCGGTAGAAAATCATATAGAGAAAACCCCACAAGAAACTAGGAAACTGTCAGTAAACAACACAAACGTCAGGGTGACGTCAGATTACAACAGGAAGGACATGGATTGGGAATGTAAGAGCAGGCCATGCAAATGCAAATGTTGGCGATGGAATAGTGTTGGCACATAAAGAAGTGGCTGCGACGGAGATAGCAGGGAAAGAAGATATACAGGGATTGCTACAAGGTGTCGCTACAGAACTTACGGGAGTACATAGACCTATATCATGCAGAGCGGCAAAGGAGAACTTCAGGCAGAATGACAGAAGGGCAATGGAAGATACGAAGGTACTATATCTATGTAAGCAGGTTAGTGTTGAGTTATCAATGAGTTCCTGTAAATAGAACTAGGTCCTGCTTGGCAACAACAAGCACCTAGGTACGGATAGAATTGATAGAAAATCTCAAACTGACTGTGAGCTCTTATTAAATGTTATTACTTATCAAAATCTTCAGCATGGCCGTTATCTTCAAAGTCATTTACCTTGCGGTTCCAGCGTTGAACATTTGTTCATTTTGCATTTACGATTGTTGTGTCGAGCCAGACATTTAAGTGACATACTATTTGCTCAGTTGCGTTTAACAGTTTATGAACACGCCGGACTTATAGTATGGCAATGCTCACCTGACAACTCAGTGGTCATGGAATTAAATTCTCATTGGGGTGGATATTTTTAAATGATCTGGACCCCCAGGTCGAATAACTTATAACAGTTCAGTCTTTAGTCTAATCTACAACATTCCAGCATGTAGTCTAACTATCAAGGGAAAGTCATTACGTAACAGGAATTTTAATATAAAGTGCATGGAAGAGTACAGACAACGGAAAATCTTATTTCTGTACATAAACTGGATTTAAGCAATACCACATGTAGGGGTGTGAGGATCGAGCAGTTTGCCCATGTGCATTAGCGATTACAAATTGGCTGCCCTAATATTGACTTGCATTGTGAAGAACAATGTGGAATTGTTTGTTTTTTATGGTCAGAGAGTGTGAAACCTTTTGAAATCTACAGAAGAATGATAATTCAGTATGGAGACAGTTGTTTTAGTCAGGGAAGAATGTGTGAATGGGCAAAACTATTTCAATATGGAAGATCTTTTGGGATATCAAGGGCTCTGTTTTGGTGCATTTCCAAGAAAGAGTGGAAACTGAAAATGTTACTGCAACATGTACACACACCTATCATTGTTAAATTCTCTGTTGAGATTACATTACAATTTACACTTGTCAAAATCGGTCTATTCTGCAATTTAATGTATATTATAAAAACCTAATACATTTAAATGCAAGTGCTGGACAATGTGTAATGAAATTTATGGGAAAGCTGGAGGCAGAAGATTATCATGTTTTTGAAAACAATGTAAGAGGAGAAAACAAACATTGAGGTATTGACTGTTGTAGGGTTTGCTAGATCATTCATCAAAATCGTAAGGTAAAGACAATTAAAATTTATAAAACATATCAATAGAAGAGATGATACAGAGAAAACAAGTGGAAAAATGCTGGACAGATAGACTGAAGACAGAGAAAGATGTATGTGGAAAGCTTAATTAGCTGGGCATAAAATAAAAATAATACAAGCAACACCAACTTCATTTCAATATCAGATGATAGGGAGGATAGGAGGGTCATGATTGCCAACTCTTTTCCTGAAAAGGTACCTGAAGAGGAAGAATGAGGAGAAAAGAGAAGAAGGAGAGGAAGAAGGAGGAGATGATGCCGACAATGAAGATGGCAATGAATAAAGACGAAAAATAGGATGATGATGAAGAAGAAGAAGAAGAAGAAGAAGAAGAAGAAGAAGAAGAAGAAGAAGAAGAAGAAGAAGAAGAAGAAGAAGAAGAAGAAGAAGAAAAAGCAGTTGGAGGAGGAGACTGAGAAGGAGGATGAGATGATGATATAAAGAAGATGATGCCAAAGACAAAGAAGAAAAAGACAAAGAAGAAGAAGCAGCAGGTGGAGGAGGAGACGGAGAAGGAGGCAATGATGATGAAGATGACACCAAAATATGAAGATGAAGAAGAATAAGAAGAAACACTAGCAGTTGCAGCAGGGGGGAAATTAAACATTGACCACACTCAATCATCTATCAAATGACAGAGAGGATTGGAGAGTTATGATTACCAATATCTTTTTCAAACCAGGCACCTGAGGAGGAGGAGGAGGACTAGGAGGAGGAGGACTAGGAGGAGGAGAACTAAGAGGAGGAGGACTAGGAGGAGGAGGAGGAGAAGAAATGTCAAACATTAACCATACCTATTCCTCTTGGAACTGACAGCCTCAAATGAACAGGCAGTTAAATCCGACAGGACTGAATGGACATGATTGAGACTTTTGTCAAGGATCTCAGAGTCTACAGTTTGCAAATCAGCCTCATTCTGTTGCTGCAGTACAAAGTTCCTCACCGCAAGTCTCTCGACCTCCATCTGCAGCTCCAGCTCTGTGGGATTTCTCACCTGCTGGTCAAATTTCCAATAGAAGAATCAATTTAACAGATTTGTTTCAAACAAACAGTTTTGACCCCAAACAAAGGAGAGCGGAAAATGGGACGTAGGGGTGTGTCCCAGTTATGACTTAAAAGTTGTTAATATGGTAGCAGACTTGCTGTATTATATATCAAATTAAAGGGAGATGTATAGAGAAAACAAGTGTACGTAAACTCATGGCATATAAGAAAGTTGATTAAGATGATTAATCATCCGATAACGCTTAATCAGTTAATCAAGGTTAAACAATTACAATCGGCCTATACAGTTTACCTATGAACAATAGGGAGGTGGTTGTGTGCCTGTGGGACAAGGTGGAGAAGGCGGAGGTGCAAATTGAGAACTTGTACGTGGAAAGGATGATATTGCGGGTGATCGGCAGGAGTTCTGGAAGAACCTCACAATGGAGAGGGGAGACCAGGAAAACTTTCAATCAGATAGCTGTGGAATGATTAATAGTATGACTCTTTGCTGGCTGTTGAATGAAGGGACGGAGCACGTATAGGAATGTCCTGAATGCAGTGATGTCAGTTCTTAGCTCAACTCAACTCAGCTCAACTCAATCAGCGGTAGTGAAGTGGCTAGCATTTTTATACGCTGGCCCAGTGGGCATGAGATCCAATTCGCATCGAGACGGATTGTTTAACAAATGTACCTGGGCTACCAGGTTGGCCCAATCTAAAATGGGAAAGAGAAAATGTCTTGGGAAATAAAGGCAGTGTTTGTTTTTGGCGCTTGCTCGCTTTGAACTCAAGCGTAGTTCATATACACTACTTCTAGTAGTGCTGGACTGAATTTTTGCATGTGTTTTAGCTTTCCCTATGAACAGTATCCCTCGCCATCAGGAGAACCCATGCCAACTTCAGAGGTACTTGTAATTTACATCCCCAAGTCAAAGATGATAGGTCAACATTTTAGTCCAACTGTCCGGTGTAGGGGTTGAACCCTTTACCTCGGCATCAGCACACTGGATGTTTAAGAACAGGTGCTCTTATCAATTCGGCCATGTTAAATTACTAAAGGTGGTGTGATACTGAGGACACCAACCCTCAAGTGCCGAATGATCTATAACAATATCAGTCTGGCATCTTATGCACAATGCAACCAACTATGGTGCGTAAAAGCTTCCTTTACAGTTGTTGTTTTTTACCATATGCCCATTACATCTCAAATTTATTATACATAATAAATAAAAAAGTGATATAAATTTCTATAACGAAGACACAAACGACAGATTGTACAATTTATTGCCTGGCATATTTCGCTGCATCTCGTCAGGTACTTACTGCAGAAGTCACACAACGTAGAGTAAAATAACTAGATCCATTGTTCAAGCTGAAATATACACATATTTGCACAGTAATGTCATTTGTTTACCATGGCAATTTTAAATTGACTACCATATCTTTCTGTTTGCACAAAACTGGCCTAATTTTTGCAAACAAAAAGATATGGTAGTTAATTTAAAATTAGGGCTTCTGCAAACTTTAACAAATGACTATTTTGTGTTTGAAACAACACGCAAAAAGCACTGTCTCTATCAATTACATGACCGGTTTCCAAGACATGACGTGCAATGGATGACACCAGAAGTTTATAATTGTGGTGTGTCAGCCTTCCCATGATCCCATCGCCAATGTGTAATATCTTATCAATCCAGTTCTCCTAGGCACCGAAATGTGAGCAAGGAGACATTATAAATTACCCCTGAATCAGGAGTATAGGCTAGCAGATGTGTATAAATTACTGGCTCTGAAGTAAGGGCAAGGAAACATGTGTATAAATTACCTCTAGATCTGATGTAAGGGCCAGGAGACATGTATAAATTACTCTCTCTCTCTCTGATGTATGGACCAGTTAACATGTATTTAAATTACCTCTGGCTCTGAAGTAAATCCAAAAGACATGTGTATAATTATTTTTGGCTCTGAAATGAAAACTAGAAGACACGCAAATAACTTACTCCTGGCTCTGGAGGTTGTGCTATTTTGTCCTTTGCTGATTCCTCAACCTGGGCATTTGGCTCTTCTGCATCAAGTGGGTTCACCATTTCTTCTACAACATTAGAATGCCCTCTCAGGGCTCTCTCATGCTGCTCTGTGATCACCTTCATGAGATTCTCCCTTGCCTCTATCAACAGGCCAGCATACTGCCCAGTTCCATCGTCCAGTCTGGGCAGGTCTAGTGAGATACGTGGGAAAACACCTGAAGAGAAGATTGAATTAGATATCATAGCCAGAAGTTTAAATAAAAACACGAGATACCACTAAGAAGCTTGGCAAATAGAAAAATACACACATATAGACAGGCAAATGTTTTTACCAAGGTCTTTATCAGTGGAACAAGCAAAACAACAGTTTTAAAAAAAACAGATAAAATAAATGAATACTTGAACAATTAAAACAATTAATCATTACATTAAACAAATGAATACTTGAACAATTAAAACAATTTAAAAAAAACAAAAACAGAAAGAACAAATGAATACTTGAACAATTAAAACAATTTTAAAAAAAACAGAAAGAACAAATGAATACTTGAACATTTAACACAATTAAAAAAAAAATAGAAAACACAAATGAATACTTGAACACTAAAAACAATTAAAAAAAACAACAGATAAAACAAATGAATACTTGAACAATTAAAACAATTTAAAAAAACAAATGAAAACATGAATAGTTAAAACAATTAAAAAAAACAAATGAAACAAATGAATACTTGAACAATTTAAAAAAAAAAACAGATAAAACAAATGAATACTTGAACAATGAAAACAATTAAACAGTAGATAAAACAAATGAAATGAACAATGAAAACAATTTTTAAAAACAGATAAAGCAAATAAATACTTGAAGAATTAAAGCAATTAAAAAATAGATAAACAAATTTTCCTGTGAGAGATAAAATAAAAAAACAAAAACAATACTAGCTCGGCAAAAGCCAACTCCTTTTTTCGATATCATTGACAGGACTTTATGCAATATTCCACAGTAGTAGGCTTAAAAGATGGGCTGAATAGATCACTGCACAGGCTAAATTTCAAAATGAAAAAAACCTACCCTCAAATAGAATATTTGAAGCATATGTTTTCCGGCATATATACAGATCTAGATCATCAACAGTGTTATAGAATTTTAGCTCTGTGCTGAGATTCTCCATGTGATCTATGGGAGGAGACTGAATACCTTATGTGTGTATTGAGAGTGATTCTTAACCGAAATCCATCAGCAAACCTATGTCATCTGTAAATAGCATCACAATACTGGACCTGTGGTGACACAGTGGATGGGATGCTGGTCTACAAGCCCTGCTGTCATGTGTTCAAATCCCCATTGAAACAGATTTTTTTAAAGCTGATCCAGCCTAAGATGTGTACCAGGAAACATCTTGGGAAGTAGAGGCGGCCAGCATGATACTGATCACATGACCCACCGGGTGCTGATTGGTCGATATAAATATGGAGTTAGCACCAAGTATCCCACTGCTCCTGAAGGCATGTCAAAGGGTTTATCTTGCATTGGTTTTTATAAAATGGTATGTGTGCCGGTTGTTCAGAAAGCAATGGCAAACTACTGAACATAAAGTTGCCAAGAAATCACAAACCATAAAGCTGCCAAGAAATCACAAACAGCCAAAAAATATTAGCATTAACTGTGATGTAATGTAAAGGATATGCAACTAATTTAACTAACTTTTATAAGCAATGGTGTATTGATGGACAGCAAATGCAGAACCAGCCAAATCATCTGCCTTTTTATTCCCTTTGAGCCCAGCATGGCGTGATGAAAAAACAACAGCAATAGTCTTAACTGTAGATTTATGTTGGGACTCAAACCCCTGTCTGTGTAAGTTTCTAGATCGTATTATTTTAAACATATTCATAAAAGTAAAAGTAGCTGCAAGCACTTTTTAAACTCCTTAAGGCATATCGGGGATGTCATGCCAACCATTTATTTTTATAAACCAATCGGCATTCGAGGGGTGATGTGGTCAATACTGCACCGGTTGCCTTTATTTCCCAAGATATTTCTTGGTTCCAGTTTTAGGCTGAATCAAACTGGGAGCCCCTGGTGAATGTTTTTAATCTGCTTCAATGCAAATTCAAATTCTTATCTACAGAGTTGGCAGCAAGCATGCTTCCCACTACTAAATGATGTTGATGATGGCAACAACAACACACAGCCCAGAACACAACAATTACCTTCCCCGTGAACAACAATTGTGTCTGGTTTGAAGTGAGCCACTTGAATTTGGAAAGTCTTCTTGAAGAAATCTGGTATTCCAGGCAAGAATCTGATCTCTATTTCCTGTTCTGCAAAAGGTTCAATGAATCCCTGGAAATATATAAATATATAATACAAATATATCAAATCTCTTACTTTTCTACTAAGAGAAGGTATTGGAATGTATGAACACAGTACGAACTGGAAGAGCTGGTTTATTTAACTCTTTCCCATAAGATTTTGCCCCAAATACTCAAGGGAACAGTCATCATCATTATTATTATCATGTGCCCTGCCAAATGGCATAGGTGTTTATATATTTCTCTCGTCCTTGACATGGGGGTCAGTTTTTGTTGAGTTGAGTTAGTTGAACTAAGAACTGACATAACTGCACTCGGGACATTCCCATACGTGCTCTGTACCCTCGTTCAACAGCCAGCAAAGAGTCACACTAATCATTCCCACTGCTATATGATTGAAAGTTCTTCTGGTCTTCCCTCTCAGTTTTGAGATTCCACCAGAACCCCTGCCAAACCCCCGCAATCTCATCCCTTCCACATATGGGTTCTCAATCTGTTCCCCCACCTTCTCCACCTGGTCCCAGAGGTGCACGACCACCTCCCCCTTGTCAATAAGTAATCTACCACCAAGAGGTGCATTCCTGTTCATTCCCCCACACTCCCGGCAAAAAATCCATACAATTCTCACAATCTGTGACCTCTGAATAAAGGTGAGCCATTCCACATGAAACATTCCTTTCTCCACCTTACTAAGCATACCAGTACCTTTTCTTCACCGCTTGGTTCACTTGAATTTGTTTACTTCTCTCCACGAGCTCTATATTGGTGATTCTGTCACACCATTTGATTCCCACTATTCTGTGCAGGCATCAGTTACTAAATGTTTTAAGTTTATTAGTAATTCTTTTAGCTGTTCTTCCTGTTTATAACCCACACAAAATTACTGATTTAACACTGGAGTTAAAAATGTTAGTGTCAACTTTAACTTCCATAAATTCTTAGTGCTATGAAAGCTCCACTGGCCTTTTGTATTCTTATTTTAATATCTATATCTGTTCCCCCATTTTTGTGTAATCGCTTCCCAAATTACAGTGACTTACTGGAAGTGATAATTTACATAAAAGTATTTGAAATAAAACAACACAGATCTGGCGACATACTGAGTGTGGCACCATAACTGGCTGGCCAGGTAATGGTCGAGTCTCTAATGCTGGGTCCATGTTAATGGCGGTAAAATCAAAGCCAACCTTGCCAATGTTGATCAGGGTTATGGTAGCAGTTGCCACCTGGTCATACATCTGAAATAGTCGAGTGAGACAAATATTCAGTGATTATGACAGCTTTTTGACTGGTCCATATATGTTTCATCGTGTGCTATGCCAATAAGGGTGAGCAATCATGGCACATCATCTCACACAATCACCAGTCTCAGAACAGGCCTGTGTTCTTGGTCTGATTATGTCAAATCATCCAGATTTGCATCTCTTTTATATATATATATATATATATATATATATATATATATATATATATATATATATATATATATATATATATATATATAAGCCGGCTCCCTGGCTGAGGTGTTAGAAGCTTTCTCTGTTAACCCCGAATACTCTTGTGGCTGACGTGAGTGCACGAGAATTAGAAGTGGTTCGAGTCGTGCCAGTGACTTATGAGAGTATGGAGCCGGTCGCTCAGAAAGTCATGGTGTGCTGATGAGCGCAATCTAGCCTAGGAATCAACATACAGCTGAAAGATGCTGGTGTTGACCGCAATATCCTGAGACAGGATGGAAATGCAGACCAGAAAAAAAAAAAAAAAAAAAAAAAATATATATATATATATATCCAAAGACTAAATGTCATGGCAGGGCACACCAGGCCCTAAGCCTTGGTTGGCAACTGGTCTAAGATGGAAGCTCTGACCAGTTGATGGTTAGAGATTTGCTTTGCTAATCTGACAGCTTCTACAGCTGGTATTGTTCCAGATGTATTGGTGTTACCTTTCCTCTGGTGTAAACTTGGCAGTCTGAGAGGGGGGGAATCATGCTGCATGGGCAACACATGGTCTCCAAACTCAGCATACATACACATACATATCGCAAAGATCTGCTCCGAGATAATGGTCATGTGATCAACAACTAGCAAGACCTCAACTGAGTAGAACAATTTTTATGACCATAATGCAATAAGATATGTTTTAGAACATGGCTGGCTTTACAATGACATAATATAGCCAATAAAATGGCCAGAGCAGGATACAAACACACACAGTTCTCCCCCAAAAGTCATAGTGTTAAAACTACACAAAGACATTTGACTTTAGTTGTGTATGTTAAGAGGGGCATCTGGCCAAAGGGCTAGAGAGAGAGAGAGAGAGAGAGAGAGAGAGAGAGAGAGAGAGAGATAGAGAGAGAGAGAGAGAGAGATAACCTCAAGTTATATATGTAGAACAAAAAACAGTATAACAAACCTGTTTTCCAAAGTCAACAATTTTATTGCTGAAAGCATACTCCAGCAGCGAAGCTGTTCCGGTGAGTTTCAGCTCGTAGCTAGGGCCGTCTTCTACTGCACACACAGCACACACCTCGCCCAGAATATCAGCATGCCCATAGAAGGTGAAGGTCACCTGCTCTGTCTCACCTGGTTGCAGGCATCCGTACAGTGGCAGGATATCAAAAACCTGGACGACAGAGAAACAAACACCTGAATGTGAGATTATTGACTCCACACGCACATTTCAAAAACAATTTGGGGACTTCTTCCTCTTCATCCTAGTCTTCCTCCTCCTACTCATCTTCATCCTCTTCTTTTTCTTCTGTATCTTCTTTGTCCTCCTTCTCTTCCTCCTTTTTTCCTCTTTCTCCTTTTTCTTCTTTTTTTGCTCTTTCTCCTTCTCCTTGTTGTTCCTCCTCCTCTTTTTCTTCTTTTTTTGCTCTTTCTCCTTCACCTTGTTGTTCCTCCTCCTCTTTTTTAAATTCTTTTTCTTCTTCTTTCTTCTCCTTTCTGTCACTTTCTTGTAGCTGTGTAATATGTTCTAATGTCATTTGCCTTTTCCATACAATCATTGTTAGTAACTTCACATGGCAAAATAAGAATAGACAGACCAAAAGACACATACAGAAAATAATCAGTGACAGAGACACAACAAAATATGTGAAGGCAGTTGAAGAAACTACAAAAAAAGCAGAAACATAACGAGAGCTTGGCATAAGCTGGTAGAAGAGCTGTGCTGCTTTGGACAATAAAAGGAAAACAAGGAGGAAACTTAAATAGGATAATTATGTATTTAACAAGATAAACAAGAACAATGAAGAATAAATATAAAGAACAAATTAAACAAGAAACAGTCCAGACAAACAATGGACTGTGATCAAACAGTACACATTACAAAAAATATACTAAAAGTATATTTGTGTTAAGTTGCTATTTTCCACATTTGTTAACTATTAGAGGAGCGGCTGGTCAAGCAGCTAGAACTCTGGCTTCTCCTTTGGGAGACCCGAGTTTGAATCCTAAGTAAGGTATGAACTTTTTTCTGTCGGGGGCAAAAAGAAAACCCTATTCTGCACAGTTCAGGATGTCTGCACTAACCAGGTGACCTTAATTCCTCAGGCTCAAGACTCCCCTGTCCTACACTGCAAGACACTATAGACAATAGATGGTAGTTATGTGAGTTGAACTATAATGGCGAGCAAGTTGGCGGAATGGTTAGGACTATAAGCAGCAGATGACAGTGACAGTTGAACTGTTATGGTGGGCATGTTGGTAGAATGGTTAGGTACTTTAGGCAGTGGATGACAGTGACAGTTGAACAATTATGGTGGGCATGTTGGTAGAATGGTTAGGTACTATAAGCAGCAGATGACAGTGACAGTTGAACTGTTATGGTGGGCATGTTGGTAGAATGGTTAGGAAGTTGCGCTAGCAATGGCATGAGCACAGTCAGACAAGGGGTTGATACTAGGGCTAGCTGCTCATGTCGGGAGGAAAGGATTGGTCACCTATTTCTCCATGCACTCAGGTTGACAAAATGTGATGTTTCTATCACATGACAGACCTCAGATCTACAAAATGTGATGTTTCTATCACATGACAGACTCAGATCTACAAAATGTGATGTTTCTATCGCATCACAGACTCAGATCTACAAAATGTGATGTTTCTATCACATCACAGACTCATATCTATAAAATGTGATGTTTCTATCATATCACAGACTCAGATCTACAAAATGTGATGTTTCTAACACAGCACAGACTCATAGTAGTTCCGGCTTCAGGGCATTTTTAAAGCTATTGTAAGAAATACATTCACAGATATTGGTGTGTCCAGTTAGCTGTTACTGAAATCTACTTGCTTCTTCAGAGAGGCACTTTTGTGATTTTATTTTTCTCCTGTATAAAAATCTTAAAAAGTCTTTTCTCATGTATATGGACTTCCATTGTCATGATAGAGTACCAAATCTATAGTCAATAGGTCTAGGCATTTTCTTTTAATTACATACCAGTGCATCATTATATCTTCATACAGCTTGATGATGCAGCCACTGGATGACACCTTTGAAACTAGAAACTACCATTTTCATTTTCCTCTTATCAGTTCTTCACTTAATAACTTTTCCTTATATGTCCATGAAATATTGCTGTAGCTGCTACTACTGGTTCTATAGATAATGGTGCTGCTGATATTAACATATACACAGGAGGTATCTTGGTACTGATATTAACATATACACAGGAGGTATCTTGGTACTGATGTTAACTTATACACAGGAGGTATCTTGGTACTGATATTAACTTATACACAGGAGGTATCTTGGTACTGATATTAACTTATACACAGGAGGTATCTTGGTACTGATGTTAACTTATACACAGGAGGTATCTTGGTACTGATATTAACATATACACAGGAGGTATCTTGGTACTGATGTTAACTTATACACAGGAGGTATCTTGGTACTGATATTAACATATACACAGGAGGTATCTTGGTACTGATATTAACTTATACACAGGAGGTATCTTGGTACTGATATTAACATATACACAGGAGGTATCTTGGTACTGATATTAACTTATACACAGGAGGTATCTTGGTACTGATATTAACATATACACAGGAGGTATCTTGGTACTGATATTAACTTATACACAGGAGGTATCTTGGTACTGATATTAACATATACACAGGAGGTATCTTGGTACTGATGTTAACTTATACACAGGAGGTATCTTGGTACTGATATTAACATATACACAGGAGGTATCTTGGTACTGATGTTAACTTATACACAGGAGGTATCTTGGTACTGATATTAACTTATACACAGGAGGTATCTTGGTACTGATGTTAACTTATACACAGGAGGTATCTTGGTACTGATATTAACTTATACACAGGAGGTATCTTGGTACTGATGTTAACTTATACACAGGAGGTATCTTGGTACTGATATTAACTTATACACAGGAGGTATCTTGGTACTGATGTTAACTTATACACAGGAGGTATCTTGGCATGACAGAATCACCAATGCAGAGCCCATGGAGAGAACTAAACAGATTCCAGTGAAAGAATAGAGGAGGAAAAGATGCTGGCACTGGTTAGGACACACACTGAGAAAACCTGAGAACAGAATAACAAGACACTATCTTGTCTGGAACACACAAAGCATATGACATAGTGGGACAAATGAAGAAGACAATTACAAAGATGAATAATATTGGGAGGATTTGGAGGAAGCTGCATGAGGTAGCAAAAGACAGGATGGCTTGGCATCGTATGGTTGAAGGATTATGCCAACATGACGGATAAAAGGCAGAAGAATAAGAAGGAGGTACCTATCCAATCAAGAAAACATTGATTATATATAAAATAAGGAAATTCATATATTGTATTCTAAAGATTGTTAATCTCACTTCCTCTACACCAATGGCAGCCACTGTGTCATCTTCTTCCTCATCTAGTAAGGCAGCAAGGACTTTGTTACGTCTGAGACACCCTTCCTCGTTCTCCAGGAGGGAGAGGTGGCTGAAAGAACTGGACCTTCTTGTAGTTTCCTTCTCACTCTCTTCATCTAATTTGCCTTCCTGTTCCAGCTGGCCCTGCAGCAAGAGAAGCACATTAAATGTTAAACATGTTGTGTGTTGCAGTTGTAGAAGTGTAAAAACAAAGATGGTGTGTGCGGTAGTTGAAGTTAAAAAGTTAGTTGCATATCCTTTACAGGATGTAGCAGTCAACCCCAGCATTTTTTGGCTGTTCATGATTCCTAGGCACATTTACGTTCAGTAGTTTGCCATTGATTTCTGAATGGCTGGCACCCATACCATTTCATCAAAAACCAACTTAAGGTGGTCAGCTGTCAAATCGCTCACAGTATGCGGAATTACGAACTGCATGCATAACCTCTGTGCCTCGGAGCTGGTAGTTGAAGTAGGGATGCCAGTGTAACAGAAACCAGAACTTTTCTCTTAAGCATAAGAATCAGAGGTCAGCATGGCTGAGAGGTTTAATGCACTTGCACTTAAACTTTCTGTGTGCAGATGGCAGTGTAGTGGGTCCATTCCCCACACTGGTCGGTTAGACTTAAACATTGACTCCTCATTCAGAAAGCAATGGCAAACTACTGAATGTAAAATTATCTAGAAATATCAGCCTGGGATTGATCACAAAACCCTGCAAAGGACGTGCATAATTTTTTTTCTAATAAGAAGAATAAAAAATATTACACAAATTTACATTGTCACTAAATATGATGTTTAACAGAATGACAGTACGTTGTTAATTGTGCCACAGTCATTATTTTACAAAATGGCTGTCCATGCTTTCTTAAGTGTTTGCAGGTTGTATCTTGGATTTGTTATATGTGCTTTCTGTGTGGCTTGTTATGTCCACTCTTCAATGAAAATGTAACATTTACAATTTCATGCTTATTTCTTCCTTGTTTTATGAAGGACCATTCTTCTGAATATTGTTTATAGAATGAACACTTAGTTTTCAGTATTTTTAAAATCCGGTACTATGATAAACAAACCCATAAATTATTATCATCAATGAAACACAATCGTCATTTATTTCACAAGACACAGGGATCACATTGTTAAATGTTTTACAGTTTAGCCTACAGCTATTTCTGTACACGTCATAACAGACAGAAACTGACTAACCATGCTAACCATAAAAACAATGAAATTGAAGCTACAGCATTTGTGTGCAATGGCATTTGAAGTTTTTTTTAAATAATTAATTCTGCCAACAGAAAATTGAGGAAGATTTTGATTTGATTAAATCAATAAGGAAAAACTGGAACAAACAAAGGATAGTGAAATATTTAATAAAAAACTGGTACTGTCCTGGAAAACCAGAGCGTACGGCTACACTATATAGAAGTATAATAACAAAGATGGTATGTATGGTAGAAATATAGTAACAAACATGGTGTGTGTATGTTAGTTATCATTGGCACTTTGCCGTCTTGACAGATGATAGTTTGTGCTTTAAAAAGGCATAATAACTTTTACCTATGGCAGTAGCGAATGTGACTGATAAGGCCAATTCTGCCTCTCCACAGCACAAAGCCTGGGCTAAAATATAGAGATCATGTGTTGCCCATGCAGCATGATCCCTCTCTCGGCCTGCCTAGTTCACTCCAGAGGAAAGGTAACACCCCTACATCTGGAACAAGACAAGCTGCAGAAGCTGCCGGATCAGCAAAGCAATGTTCTAACTGTCCGCCTGTCGGAGCTTCGATCCTAGACCAGCCGCCAACCAAGGCTTAGGGCCTGGTCTGCCCTGCCATGACATTTTGTCTTTAGGTTGCATTTCCTCGCACCAAGGTAAGGCTTGTACCCTCCCAATCAGCTGTTGGCACAATGTGGGGTGTTGGGTTTGGTAAGCGCCACCCAACGTTTGGCGCTAACAGAAAGTAGGTAGTACCGTCTACTGTTATAGGTAGCTCAGTCATATCTGACTAAGACCTGATACCAATGTTAGTTAAAGTGTTAATGTTAGTTATAGAAGTATAGTAACAAGCATGGTGCGGGTGTAAGGGTGTGCGGTGCAGTGCGGTGCGTGTGTGTGTGTGTGTGTGTGGGGGGGGGGGGGTAATTGTAGAAGTATAATGACAAATATGGTATGTGTATGTGTAGTAGTTGTAGAAGTATAATGACAAATATGGTATGTATATGTGTGGTAATTGTAGAAGTGTCAACATGTTAGTTAGGACTGAGATAGGACAAGAGACAGAAGAGAGTTAAGGACCGATAGGACGTAGATAAGGACCACTACAAGGGAGTAGTTAGAATAGAGACAGAACACAAGCTATGACTTAGGACAGTCAGAAGACAGGACTTAGATAGGGACACAGACGTGTCATATCTAGGACAACAGCGGGACCAACCCCTAGGACAGGGTGGGGAACGCTAGTTCACGGGAGAACACTCCGTAGACAGAGTAAACAGTAGTACAACCCAAGGTTGACGTGAACAAGACTACTGGACTACGTGAGGGACAGGACAGCACGGAGTTTTGCTGACCGCACGTGATCAAGATGACAAAACTAGCCAACCGACTGAGCTTAGTCAGACGGCGACCGGACAGCTTCCAGACAGGACGTGTGTGTTTTCCGAGTGCCAATGTGTAGTTTATGAGGGCGCATGTTACAGATAGCGAGAGTTGAGTTATATCTGAAGACGTATGAGTTTTGTGTGAGAAAGGCGACCACTGTATATTGTGTCAGGCAGCTACCGCCTGAGTATGCGTGTATGACTATATCAGGTTCGCCTGAAATAAAGTAGATCTGTTCCATCCACATAATTACTGTGTTGTTGAGATGTGGATGAAGATGCGATAGTGCCTGTATGTAAAGTAGGTTGTTGACAAGAAGTATAATGACAAACATGGTATGTATATGTGTATTATATGTATAATAACAAAGATGGCATGTTGGTAGTTATATAAATATGAAAACAGAGATAAGAACATTCAACAAAAATAAAAATAGAAAACAAAGATATGTACAGTTTGCTATTATCATACACAAGCTATATTATTAGGAGTGTGTGTAGCTGAAGACATGTTGTTTGACGTCAGTAAACATGTATCATCATCATCATCATCATCATCTTCCACTTCTGCCGTCAAGCGTCGTGGGGAGGAATAATGTGTATATTAATCTCAATATTCAGGCTTACAAATTAAATTAGAATAACATTAGAATATAATAATAGTGATTGACTGACTGGCATCTTGCCGTCTTGACAGAAGATAGTAAAATGGAGTTATACTTCTCTATAGCATAAAGCCTGGGCTAAATTCAGAGACCATGTGCTACTCATGCAGCATGATCCCTCTCTCGGCCTGCCTAGCTTACTCCAGAGGAAAGGTAACACCAATACCAATACAGAGAGAGTGAAAGAGACAGTGTGTGTGTGAGAGAGAGAGAGACAGTGTGTGAGAGAGAGACAGTGTGTGTGTGAGAGACTGTGTGAGAGAGAAAGTGTGTGTGTGTCAGAGAGAGAGAATGTGTGGGGGAGAGACTGTGTGAGAGTATTAATGAGGTATAGTTTGAGAGAGAGTGTGTGCATGTATGTGTGTGAAAGAAGTGTGTGTGTATGAGAGAAAGTGTGTGTGTGTGTGAGAAAAAGTGTCTTTGAGAAAAAGAGAGAGAGAGAGAGAGAGAGAGAGAGAGAGAGAGAGAGAGAGAGAGAGAGAGAGAGAGAGAGAGAGAGAGAGAGAGAGAGAGAGAGAGAGAGAGAGACTGAGAGAAAGGAAAAGAGAACATAGATGACACGTTCTACCTTTTCAGGGGCATCCTCCTCAATGGAAAAGTGGATCTGAGAATCTAGAACATTCTTGTTGTCATCTGTCTCCGCCTCTTCTTTCTTGCTGGTATCCACATTTGAGCTGGAAACCTGTAAAGAGGAGACCAACATTCCACAGACTATCTCACTGTATGATATAACAGCATAATTTAGGGATAGTGAATGCTGTTTGGCTCATCTCACTTCAGAACAACAACTCATCATCATTGGATGTTTACAGGCTGGTGTCACAGAACACCGCATTAACATCCCAGAATACTGTTTTGATTCACATTCCGATGGACCACTTAGAGAAAGTACAGAAGAATGAACTGCCATCTAGCCTTGACGTAAGATTACTCACAAAATCCTTGCAGGCTGCTGCTACATGGGAACACTCTTCAATTTAACGCCAGGGCTCATCTGTCAGAACACAGGTGAAGGGTTCTGCTTGATAAGACACCCTGGGTTAACAATAGAGTCAGACTAATGGGGCCGTCAAGCTACCCAGTCAGTCCAGCTTCAAGGTGTTATGTGTCAAACTGATAAGGTAATTATACAGACTTGAAATTGACCCACGGCTGGCTGTTAAAACCGCCCAGGCATGAAAGGGAACGTGTGAAAGGAGTCATTCACCCGCGAAGGCTGGGGATGAAACCTGGACCTAGGAAAACCACTCAACTGTTGGGTGTCTGATGGAGGCAATTAAAAGTGTGAATCGTAACTTGAAACAAACAGGGAGGCGCCAAAGAGTATAAATATGCGTGCATAGATTGATGCAAATTACATACAAACAATTTTGAAACAGGTATGGAGAGAGAGTAAATGTATATTTCTGTAGTAAGCATTCAGTAAAGCTGCGGGTTTTCATCCTTCTGTCTGAGCTAGGTTATTTCATTGAGACTATCAATGTCTCTTGTTACTGATCTGTGAACTCATATTCCTCATTTTCTGTGTATATATCAATTTGTATAGACTGGTTATTCTTCTGATAGTAATCTTATGTTAGGCAGATCTTGGCTATGTTCTAGATAGACTTTTGACTTTCATGTGTCTTAGTAGATGCTTGTCACTCCTATGTAAGCTAGCCTAGTCGCCTTTTGTTGTGTGCATTGGTTGTACAGAATATAGTCAACTGACTATATTTCTTTTATTCTTACCACAACAGTGGCTAAGTAGTGACTAAACCGGGCAGATCAGCAATGTGGCTGTTCTGTGTGGTCACTTCAATGAGACTTGTTGATATGCCTCATATTGTATGTATACAATATTGTTACTAACTCATGCATTATGCTATTCATGTTGAGTATCATTATATGTCTATTTTGAATTGGTATACTTTATGTGTATTTGATGTGAGAGATTTATTTGTCATATGCAAACCTACCAATATGAATCAGTGGTATGCTATTTTGTCCTTATGCGCAGCGCGCATAGGCATAGGGCGTATTGATTGTGTTTGAAGCAGCGGTGTAATGGTACAGACATTACCCACAACTGGTATAGGGTATATAGTGCTTAGCCTTTTCAGGGTGTTGTGAATGAGCGTTCACTGTAACTCACGGAGGCTTTTTACAGAGGCTGATCACAGCATGTAAGCCCGAGATCAGGTACTATTATGATACCACTACCGACCCTGTGATCTGCTAAACCAACTTTTGACGGAGCAGCTGTGAGGAACTACATGTCTGCCTGAATTAGTGACATTAACTTAGGACATCGCATTCCTTATAAGGGATGGCAGAAATATAATAATTACAGACATGTCCGACTACTGGAAAAGTCCTTCCCAGACTCGACAGAAGGAGAGAGATATAGAGGGAGAAGGGGAGAGTTAACACAATAAAGCTGGAAGAGAGACTCGGCCAGACTGGTCATTGCATAGGGGGTGACAGAATGTGTGTATTAATTAGGATTGTACTGATGTAGAACTAGATAATACACCTTCTTGATTATCTCTTTCAAGCCCTCAACAGGAGCCTAGTTTTTCCCATGCTGCGATAACAGAGGAACTAGGGGCAACAGGACAGAACACTACTGTTCTGAACACCGTCCAGCTGTTCGCTGATTTGAACATAGCTGCTATTTGAGGATCCCACTTGTAACCGGATCGCACATCCACAAAGTTATGTATTCTCTCATCATCACTATCTATATTTAATGATCATATTGTATAAACTTATATAAATTCACCATCATCATCTTGATAACCATCCATGACTAATGATAGACAATACAAGTTTTAGTTTGTTTTAAACTCATAGTTACCTGTTATTTTTCCAATTGTGCACACGTGTTTGTGTGTGTACATTGGTGGGGGGCTTACTTAAGTGCCAGGGAGGGGAATCAGTCGGAGGGGATAATTTGCCCTGTCTAGAAATCCAGTCGGAGATGTAAACCAGTCATCTAACTTTCCCTTTTCCGACTCCTTGGAGAATATTTAGACCAGCTAATTTATGAGCCACTTGTAGCTGTACTCTTGAATATTCAGGGGCGTAATCTTTATTTCAGCCATATAGATTTTGTCCCAAGACAATTTCTGACTATTTGGGGTTGCCCGCCAGTGATAGAACATTCAACTAAGCGGTGGCGCACCCCCACTTCTGACAGCTGGTCAGTTACAAAGTATAGTAGCCAGAGAATTTAATGTAGTTAGAAGCACCATTAGTAGCCTTTGGAGGCAATTTCAAGAAACTGGCTCAGTGGCACACCAGCCACACAAGTGGAAGACCCAGAATCACAACTGCTGCTGAAGACCACTTCATATGGCTGCGTCATCTTAGGAATCGATTTGCATCTGCGTCCTCCACAGTCCAGTCAATGCCAGGAGCTCGTCAAATTTCAGATCAAACGGTCAGAAACCGGCTGCACGACGCTGGTCTTTGGGTTAGAAGACCCTGCAGAGGTCCTGTTCTTATGGACCAGAATCGCGAGAACCGACTGCAGTGGGCGAATCAGCATCGTCAATAAAATGTTGGTACAAGTTTGCAATTGAAACTGCAATAATGTTGCGTTTTTTTTTTGTTGAACAGTATAGTTACATGTGCAAGACCAGTATTGAAACTTAACATCTGGAAGAAGTATTTTAGGATGTACACAGATCATTATTCAGCACAGTACATACAGGCTGGCTGGGGTTAATTCTACGCTGATCATGTTTTCTCCACAGGTTTTAACTGTCAACAGACACCAGCCCAATGTCCAGAGGGAGTATAACATAAAACTAACAGACTGAAATATATTTGTATGGTAAATAATGTAAAGAGAAATACAAGTGAAAAAGAAGCACAGTTTGGAATCAAGGCAGGAGGAAAGTTAACAGAACTAATGAATGATAAACAAAATGAGTTGTGTATAGACGTGGTCACCTATGCCAGATAGCATATTTCAAGAGAGTAATAAATCTGCATTCTCCCCCACAAAGTTTAAAAAATAAGAAATTAAACAGCACTAGATATCCAGCTAAATAAACTTTTTAAAGAAACAAACGCTTTGCATTTAAAGGCGACAGTATTTTCCATGTTTGGTTCAGAATTTCTTTCTGTTTTCATATTTTCATTAAATAGTCAACTTTAAGAGCAAATATCTCCACAGTTGTTATTTTCAAATGATGCTAACAAGCATACTGTATTATTATGTGAATATTACAAAAGCAGAACCTCATGAAAATGAAACAAGTAATTATGTTAAAGTTGCTAGTTTCTTCTCCAAGTAGAGTTAAATTTATCAATTGCAGAACAAAAATATTAAATGAAAGAAAGAAATGATAGAAAAACTGTAGAGGTCAGCATGGCTAAATGGTTAAGAGTGCTATTTCTTAAACATCCTGTGTGCTGATGCCACGGTAGTGGGTTCAACCGCTACACCGGTCAGTTGGACTAAACTGTTGAATTCTCTCCTTAACTTGGGGAAGTAAATTACAAGTACCCCTGAAGTCAGAGTGGGTTTGCCTGATGGCGAAGGACACTGGTAATAAGGAAAGCTAATTCACATCCAAAAATCAGTCCAGTGCTGTTGTAGCATGTGTATAGACTACGCTTGAATTCAAGAATAGCAAACGCAAACAATGAAAAGAAAACATTGTTTTGATTCAGTGTTTTAAAGATTTTGTATTTTTGAAACATAAAACCAAATTGTAAAATATTCACCTCAACAGTAATCTCCTCCATTTTGTCCATTTCTGTCTCCTCCTCTTCCACATCTAAACCCTCTGGCTTGAAATTGTTATCTTCTTCTATCAGTTCTGTCTCCTCTTCTGCACTAAGTTGTTCTTCGTGTGTCATGAACATTGCTGATATGTCAGGCTTTATTTTGCTCACTCTCCTGACAAATGTTGGCACATCTCCAACCAGGAAGGACCAACGATAGCAAACCTTGGAGAAGATCAGATGGAATCATGATTGTTTTATGTCAAAGATTTATTACAACCCTTTTATATCATAACAACATGCCCCGATTCAGGAACCTGCCATGGGTCTGATTGTTTGTTTGTTTGTTTGTTTGTTTGTTTGTTTGTCTGTTTGTCTGTTTGCTCACTTTGAGCTCAAGCGCAGACAATACAAGTGCTACAGGACTGTACATCACAGGTGCACTGAATTGATTTATTTGTATGTGGACTAGCTTACCCTATTACTAGTGCCCCTCTCCATAAGGCGAACCCACTCCGACTTCACAGGTATTGTGATGTGGTAGGGCTCTGCCATTTGGTAGACCTGAATGTATGGAGGAATAGGTGGCCAGTCTTTCTCTCATTCAGCAAGATGCTGAATGCAGGCGTCGAAACCCTCGTTCCACAATGCTATATATACCTGCCTATTCCACTTTTCACATTGGACAGTGAGGAGCATTTTGTGTGATATTCACTGGCGCAGGAACGGAGCATAATGGGGATGACCCGTTGCCATGAAATTGGAACCTTGGCTAACTAATATATATATATATATATATTAGTTATATTTGTTCCATGATTGCATATTTTCAGTAGTTGTGTTAAGAGTAACATAAAACAATCTTTTATAAACAGAATTAAAACAGTCCTTTTTTGTCCAGATGTTTTTCATTTACCTGGTGAAGTTATTATTTAAAGTAGGGTCTATAGGTGAGCCAAATCTATACAATCATAGTACCCTCAAGCAAAGTGATCAAAATTAGTGATTTCAAGAAATAGCAGAAATTCTTAACAAGCTGATGTGGCATAGTGGTTGGTGCATTTGACTGCTAAGAAAGTGGTTTTGTTCAATCCTCAGCATGGTTCGGCGGTCGAACTAACCTCATCAAAATGGCCACCAGACAGAATTTTCTGGGAATTGTCTGGAAAGGACAATTGATGAGGAGGGAAACTTGTCACCCAACTCAAATATTTCATGGTCTAGAATATGTGAAGGCTTACAACTTCACATCCTAATGGCAGTATTCACTTCACATGGCAATGGTAGTATTAACTTCACATTCCAATGGTAGTATTCACTTCACATGCCAATGGTAGTATTCACATTCCAATGGTAGTATTCACTTTTTAATCCCAATGGTAGTATTCACATTCCAATGGTAGTATTCACTTCACATCTTAATGGTAGTACTCACTTCACATCCCAATGGTAGTATTCACTTCACATCTCAATGGTAGTATTCACTTCACATCCCAATGGTAGTACTCACTTCACATCCCAATGGTAGTATTCACTTCACATCAAAATGGTAGTATTAACTTCACATCCCAATGGCAGTATTCACTTCACATCCCAATGGTAGTATTCACTTCACATCCCAATGGTAGTATTCACTTCACATCCCAATGGCAGTATTCACTTCACATTCCAATGGCTGTATTCACTTCACATCTCAAAGGCAGTATTCACTTCACATCCCAATGGTAGTATTCACTTCACATCCCAATGGCAGTATTCACTTCACATCCCAATGGCAGTATTCACTTCACATTCTAATGGCATTATTCACTTCACATACCAATGGTAGAATTCACTTCACATACCAATGGCAGTATTCACTTCACATCCCAATGACAGTATTCACATCACATTCCAATGGCAGTATTCACTTCACATCCCAATGGCCGCATTCACTTCATATTCCAATGGCATTATTCACTTCACATACCAATGGTAGAATTCACTTCACATGCCAATGGTAGTATTCACATGCCAATGGTAGTATTCACATTCCAATGGCAGTATTCACTTCACATGCCAATGTCAGTAACTGCTAATAGACTAGCTTTACTTTTAACACTCATACACCCACATAACCCATGTCTCTCTCTCTCTCTCTCTCTCTCTCTCTCTCTCTCTCTCTCTCTCACACACACACACACACACACACACAGAGGGAGAGAGAGAGAGAGAGAGGGAGGGAAGGTGGGAGGGAGAGGGAGGGAGAGAGGGAGGGAGGGAGAGGGAGAGAGGGAGAGAAAATTAATGAATTATGGACATGTTTTCATCTGACAGTAATAGCCAACAACATTTCACAACACAACACTACACACGCTTACAAGTATGCAGAGAGAGAGAGAGAGAGAGAGAGAGAGAGAGAGAGAGAGAGAGACAGACAGACAGACAGACAGACAGACAGACAGACAGACAGACAGACAGACAGACAGACAGACAGACAGACAGATCGACTGACCGTCTGACCAGCCGACTGACCAACTGCCAGTCCGACGGACAGAAAATAAAAAGAAATAAAATATACAAAACTGGTCATGTTTGGTAGGGATCTCATCTGACAGTAATAGCCATCAACATTTGACCACACATATACCCACCCACCCACCTACCCAATCCCACCTACCAACACACACACAGAAAAAAAATTATAAAAAACCAGAGATGTTATGTTGTTCCTCATGTGACAATAATAACCCCCCCACCTGTCTTCACAAACAAACAAACCAGCAAACATATCAACTGTTTGTGGCAACAAGGACAATATCAAGGATGGCTCACCTGCATGGGACTGATGTTGGTGATGTTGATGTATCGGGTGACTTCCGTGTCATTCAGGATGCATCCGAAGTTAACGCTTGTCTTCTCAAACTCCAGGTTTGGAAAGTACACTTCACCTCGCAGTGCAATATAATCCTAGAGGATTCACGCAGGAATAATCTTATTCACATATTATCTTTCAAATAAGTGAATTTAAGAAAAGTTAGTGAGAAATAATTACATATCTATTCTTTAAATGGACATTTAAATGGCAAACTACTGAACGTAAACTCACCAATAAATCACAAACAGCCAAGAATTGTTCGAGGTTAACAGCTACGTCCCGTAAAGGAAATGCAGCTACTATGCTTTACAAAGCATACTGGTAAATTTAAAAATATCTAGTAGGAGGTATTTACAATGTTTATGCTTTACAAAGTATATTAGTGAAGTGTAAGAACATTTAGTGAGAAATAGTGTCTTCTTATAAAGTATTTTTTTTTTTTTTTCAAGGTATACCATTGAAAATAAAGAACATTTAGTGAGAAATAATTACAACCCTTATATATACCACTCTGACCACATAAAAGAGGATGCTTAACTACTTCCAAGATAAAATCAGGTCATAATTTTCATATTGCAAACGGGACATAGCAGATAGAAAAGTGTATAGTAAAAACCAAGTTATATTCAGAACTGTGTCCCCATAATGCATCTTACTATTTCTGTTTTATTTTTGGTCAGCCCAACTTATCTGTTTATGGCTGTAAGATGGTAATGATAAAGTATTCATTTTCAAGCCAACCTGGCATAGTAGGGATATAATGAAAAGCCTGTGCTTTCTGAACCAAATGCCACTCTGAGGATTATGTGTTTGCTGTCATATCTGTTGCCTGACCTTCAAGGACATACTATGGGACCTATTTGATGAGGCTGGGTCAACCTTGGAGATACGTGGTTGTTAAAAAATCCTGTCTTGAGAGGTATATGTGTGCGCACACATTTTTGCATGGTGTGTGCGTGTGTGTAGGGTTGCAGACGGAACCCTAGGACGATAGGCTAGGAAAAAAGCAGGGAAGGGAGAAAAGAAAGAAGGAATAAAGAGGAGGAAGCAAGGAAAGAAGAAGGGTATAGAGAGAGAGAGAGAGAGAGAGAGAGAGAGAGAGAGAGAGAGAGAGAGAGAGAGAGAGAGAGAGAGAGAGAGAGAGAGAGAGAGAGAGAGAGAGAGAGAGGAACAAGGAAAGAAATAAAGATGCAAGAATGAAAGGAAAATGAAACAAGAAAGCAAAGAGGTAAATGTCTTGATGGTTTTGGCCATATGGCCTAATGGAGACAAGAACACAGACTTTATCCATGACTTTGTTGATCGTGTAAGATGGTGAACCATGACCACCCACACTTATTGGCATGATGGTGACGATGATGATGGTTATGATGATAATGATGGTTATGATGACAATGATGGTGATGATGATGATGATGGCGACAATGATGATGGTGATGACGATGATGATGGTGACAATGATGTTGGTGATGATGATGATGGTGACGACGATGATAGTGATGATGATGATGATGGTGAAAACAGATGAAATGTTTACATTTCACAAGCAACTACTTTCACATACACAAACAAGTAAAGTAAAGTGGTGTTTTTTTTCTAAAGTTGCGAATCTGCCATTGTAAGATTGATTGATTGATTGATTGATTGATTGATTGATTGATTGATTTAGGAATCGACATCACAGCATTCGGGGCATTCCCATAAGTACTCCGCCCCATCCTCAGCAGCCAGCGAAGAGTTCCAACACTAATAGTACCAGTAGCAATCTGATTATAAGTCCGTCTTGCCTTTCCTCTGAGCGTAGAGCGTCGGCCAGATCCTTCGTCACTCATCGTTGTCTCATTCTTGCCAGACCATGGTAATCCATTTGCTCCTCCGAGGTGTGCTCATACTCCCACAAGGCCGCAACCACGTCTGCCTTGTCATGTATCAATACTCCACCACGTTCTGCAAAGCCAGCCAATCTGTCTGCCTGTTCATTTCCCAGCACACCGGCATGCCCCGGAGAAAAGATCCAGGCGATGCTTGTCACCTGTGACCTCCGAAGCGAAGCAAGCCACTCCGCACGAAGTCTGCCCGTCCTCACCCTCATAAGCATGCTTTCTGAGTCAGTTACAATCACGATGTGTGTGTGTGTCGTATTCTCCATCCAGCGAAGAGCCGCAGTGACTGCCTCCACTTCCATTCTTAAGCTGGATGTTGTGGTATCATATGCCAGGCTCTCCTGCCCCAAACATCGACCATTAGCTTTGCCTATGAACCCCCAGCCACTTCTCTCACCTCTTGACACCGAACCATCTGTGTAGATGATCACATCACTCGAGTGCCATTGTAAGATGAAACATTTAGTCAAATAAAGGCAAAGGGGAACATGAGAAGACCAGATGGCGGGTCAGCAGTTTGCAAGCTGACCTAATCAAAGCTAGTGACCTTGAAGGGAAGCTCCAGCACAGACTCCAAAGAGCTGGGAATCGTGCACTGGTACAGCTGGAGCTGTGGTGAAGGGGTTACGAATGCTGCTTGCAATACCGCATACCACATTCAAAATGGGTGATTTGGAAACAGACTGTCTCACACTTGTTTTCATTCAAAGGTATGAGTGCCGAAAGCAATGGCAAACTACTGAATGTAAATTTGTAAAGAAATAACAAACAGCCAAAACATACTGTGGTTGACTATGACGTCCTGTAAAGGTTATTTTATTTGGGGTGCGCTAGCTTGTTTTGAACTCAAGCGTAGTCCATACATGCTACTCCTAGTAGCAAGGGACTGAATTTTGCATGAAGATTAGCATTCCCTATTACCAGTGTCATCAAGCAAACCCACTCCAACTTCAGAGGTACTTGTTATTTACATCAATAAGTCAACATTTTAGTCCAGCTGACCATGTAGGAGTTGAACCTCCCTAACTCAGCAACAGCACACCGGATGTTTAAGAGCGAGCGCTTTTAACCATTCGGCCATTTTGACCCCACAAAGGATATGCAGCTAATTTTAAGATGAACAAATCAAGCAGTTGATACAACTCAATGTTATTTCCAGCAATAGAAAGAGATAATACTTAACACATGTGGGTGTTCCTGGTAGGTAATGTAGAGAACTTCGTCAATGGTGCGAATGTAGCGATCATCCTTGAACTTTGGATCAAATTCTATTGTTACGGTGTACACTTCTCCACTCTGAAGGCACACCATCTGCAAATTTAGTTTATGAATATTTTACTGCTGGTTTTAAATAATCACTGTTAAAATAGTATTCAACTGGTCAGAATCTCACTGAACAAATTAGATTTGGTTTCAGGTTCTTGTAAAAACAGGTACTCACAGCTGCTGGTTTTAAATAATCACTATTAAAAAATAGTATTCAACTAGTCACAATCTCAATGAAAAAAATTAGATCTGGTTTCAATTTTTTTGGAAAATCAGGATACTCACAGTGTCATATACGTTCTGGCCATTGATAACGATGCTGAAGGGATATGCCAATTTGAGTCCAACAGTCAACGGCAGGCTGGATACATTATTCATGACCAACTGTTTATCCTGAATCTCCAGTTCTTTATTTGGCTCCTGAGACACAAGCAAAACACTCTACATCAACACTGTTGCCTGAAATTATTCAAGTTCATTGGCTTGGAATTGTTATGTTTACATTCCATTCCACATACATTTCATAGGTTGGTTGGTTAGTTGGTTGGTTGGTTGGTTGGTTGGTTGGTTGGTTGGTTGGCACAAGTAGGTAGTTAGCTAGGTAGATAGTTAGATAGGTAGGTTGTTTATTTGTTTGTTTATTTATTTGGTTGGTAGGTAGGTAGGTGGGTGGGTGGGTAGGAAGGTAGGTAGGTAGGTAGGTAGATATGTAGGTAGATTGTCAGTCAGTCAGTCAGTCAGTCAGTCAGTCAGTCAGTCAGTCAGTCAGTCAGTCAGTCAGTCATCATATTATCCTCACAGCACATTGAACCATTCAGCCAATCAAATTTTTACAGACATTTACTGCTGACTCTGTCAGTGATCAGAAAATGAAAACTGCCTGTCTGTGATATGCATGTGTGCCTTTCGTTAGTACAATGAGCTTACATAAACTTTCAAGATGTATTGTCCGGATCACATGAAAGTCCATGACAATGAGAAGGCAGACCGGTTGGCTTCTAGAAGTCTATACTGGGCAATTTTCAAATGGACAAATGGACTCTAAAGATATGTGTTATACATTAATACTCACCTTATCCATTCTAAAGATATATGTTATAAAAAATCTCACCCTATGTACTCTAAAGATTTGGTTTATACAATAAAACTCACCGTACCTACTGTAAAGATACTTGTTATAGAACTTTATCCATTCTAAAGATATTGTTTAGACAATAATACTCACCTTATCCACTCTAAAGAAAGCACATTTGGTGGAGAAATTGAGGAGAGGTTCAATAAATTCTGCACGAACGTTGACACTAATGATGGGGACCTTTCCTCCTGCTCTACCAATTATTGCATGGCACACAATGGTTTCAGACACAATCTGGGGCCTGGCAAGATAATAATAATAATAATAATAATAATAATAATAACAGAGAAAATCAATTATGTTTATGCAAGAGACCACATTGCAGATACAGACAGTCAATTTCAGGCAAATGACAGAAGAAAAGAGAAAATGAAATTATTATTATGTTAATAACATCTACACATTTATTTATATCACTCAACTATTCAGAAAATAAATACAAGTTACAATTTTGAAAACATAGATCTGTTTGGTGGCGACATATGGATGTAAATCACGGTCATTTCAGAAATAGTAATGAAGACAACTGAGGCTCTAGTACATTCTGTATTCTTCAAGAACAGACGATCCATAGCGAGTTATATGTCTTCTGATTCTGCTACTATTTTTTATCCGCTAATGGAGTATAATCCCTCAATCAAATCATGCCATACTGTTTGTAGAGTTGTTCATGATTGGTTGAATTTTGCAGTTAAGCTTCTCTGTGGGATAAGGTTGCCAGTTTGCCTACCCTCCTTAGTTGCCTCTTTTGGATACACATGGTAAGTTACAGTGTTACTGTCCATTGCTTCCCTTGGGGGTTCTTGTAACATACTGATAAATTTATAGTTAGTAAAATGCTAAAAACATTATTCTTTCCTGCAGTAAAACACACATATGTGTGTTTAAGAACCATTTCGCAATCATTACTAAAAATAATCAAGGCTGCTGAACTTAAATTTAACAGGAAACTTCTTAGAACGTAGTAGAACAAGATTTTTTAAATGCTAAAATTTTACAAGATCTGAACATCAAGGACAACTGGCTCCTACACAGTATCATGTTTTAGAAGGTGAAATACTTCGGCCAGATTAAGCATCCCTCTTTTCCCCTTTATCCGCATTTGAACACTAACCCTCAAGCAATCCCTCCATAACATCCTATCATTTGCTATTGAACATCACAGGGGTTTAGAAAGAACCATAATAGAAGTCATGGGTCCTGGAAGATGAATGAATGAGTTAAAAATTGGGCATGCAGACTCATTTGACATTCTGAGCTTTTTATCTCTCTGCTCTCATACGTTATTTCATTCACACATCACTTATGAAACTAATCTTAGACAACAACAGAAACAATATGCACTATAAATGCGTGGAAAATGTGCAATAATCAATAATACATGTCTCACTAAAACCAATTCTTAACATGGCAATTATAATTAGTTAAGGTAGGAGTAACGTACCACAGTTAGGAGAATGTTTATTATTCTAGTTGTCTTTTGAATGAAGCAGAGTTAGACCACATGACAGTGGACAAAGGATATTAAAGACACACTAGGGAACAAATGCATAGGGCAGTTGAACTGGCAACAGATCAAGTGTCTTTCCATGAAATGATGACATTCTGCAATGCACCTGCTACATACACCTGCTACTTACACCTGCTACACACACCTGTGACACACACCTGTGATGTACACCTGCTACAAACACCTGCGACATACACCTGCAACATACACCTGCGGCATAAACCCGCTACATGATGCTGACAAACAGGTCAAAAGTCCCTTACCCCTGGATAAATCCTTCAA